>QAOC01028819.1:56093-79123 GCA_003255005.1 Begonia fuchsioides | reverse complement strand
CCTGAATCAATGGTTCATTCCGTTTAGCCACAGCCACCTCCTTTTAAAAGTTATGCTTGTGTTTTTCCACTGTTTCCTACTCGAGTTCCTGAAATCAAGCAATTCTGTCCATTATTTTTCTATCCAGCATAACTCCTAGCCTACGTGTGTTTTTTCTATAAAACCACTTGTATTCTCTTCCCCTTTGATTGAAGTTGTTGTCTGCTTATTTTCACGATCTCAGACTCCCTGCATTGGAAGTTGTATAGAAGTTCTCCCATCACTCCTGCACTGTTTCTTTCTGTTTGTCTGCTTGTGCATCTGAAAGTGTCTCCTTATATTTTAATGTTCCGCACGTGCTTTTAAGCTTCAAATCTGGTCAAACTTAGTCCACGCCCTTAAGTTTAAGTTGGCTGAGTTTTATAACCTAAACCTTTATGCATTTGGAGAAATAAACGTTGCACTCCCCTGTTCTGCCTTACTCCCTGTCCTACCTGGCAGATTACAATCTTCACTTTTATTTCCGGCACCTCCGCATCTTGGAGCGTGTCAAGCTTGATAGGCGGGTCATCACAATTATCACCTACCCCTTCTTAAAAGGTATGACATTCTTGTACTTCACAATCGAACCATAGTAGAATGACTCTAATTTTATTTATGAAGCTCTCTAGTCCGTCAATACAATAATGTCTAATTTGGTATAGAACGCACAAGATTTGTTTTTGGGATGTCCACAACATATCATGCAAGTGAGGGTAAGGGCACTTATTAATGTGGGCTTGAATATCTCCTTGCACTTATTTATAAAACTGGTTTTCTTCTCAACACCTGAAATGCTTCAGCTCTCATTGATAAAAATGTGAGAAACATTTTAGTTATGTTCAAGTTCATCTGTTAGCTCAACCTGAACCAAAGGAATCGTCAGGGATGAAAGAACCAGAGAAACTTAACAAGGTTGTACATCAATACTGTAAAAAAAAATTGGAAAAATATACAAAATCTAATTACGAGATAAAAAAGAAATATATTTAACTGCCCAATCAGCAATAAGGTAGTTCGTAAAGATTACGATAAACCAATAATCTAGTGTTACAATAAAAAGAGTAAAATTAAATGAGTGGTATTTTGGTCATCTGATAAGGGGGAAAAATAAGTATGGATAATTAGTGTTAGAATTTAGTCAAGTGAATTGTTTATCTCGTTTTGCTTGGAGCCCGCAAAGTCGAGAGGACAATAGAGAATTAGTTCTTCGTCGTATGTTTATTCTTTTTATTTTTTCTTTTCATTGAATGTAATTGATAGATGACAAATTTGCTTATTTGCTATTGAATTACAATCTAATGTCCATGTCGAGCATTTGAGTAGTATAATTAGTAGCAGAGCAAGATTGAGTATTTCCAAAAATCAGATAACTAATTAATTGGAGATATCAAACAGGTTGCATTTAGGAGTTCAAGGCAATTTGGAAGAGAAAAAAGAGGAATTTTCTTTCTTTTTTCTTTGTTGGCTACCAACAAGAAGCAAACATCTTATTCGTCATTGCAAAGGACACTATTCTCTTGGGCCAAAGCCCTAGTGGACTTCGGCTAGGCCGACGACCGTGTCTCCATTGGTCATCGGGTCATGGTCGTGGTGTTAGGCACCGGGCGTGTCGTGGTCATGAGCCTCGGCCGTGTCATGGGCCGGTGCGTCGGGAGGCTGGGCGCGGGGCGTGTCATGGCCCGGCGGCTGGGCACTGGACGTGTCTTGTCCAGGGATGCTCGGAGCCTCGGACGCCAACCGAGCAAAGTACTTGGCCGCTCGTGATTTTCCTCGGACATTGTTTCCGAGGGTAAACTTCCTGCAAAACGAGCACACAAATTAGCAAAATTGGCCGTGCTCCTCGGCGCTAGATCGACGATGTACTCTGATTGTACATCATGCCCAAGCCCGGTTTTCCCAAAAAACCAAATCAACAGTAATCATACCATTTAATTCAAATAAACAGTTTAACTAAATCGATTTAAACACTACCGAACTCAATCAAACTCGAATTTTCGGTCCGTATCTTCTTTTGTTTGCCTCGAGCTGCTGGCTCGTCGGCGGTTGTGGTTTCTTGAGCATCCCTGAATAAACTCGCGGCGTGGGACTCGTATCAATACTCCCCTCCCCAAAATTCACCTTTTCTCAAGGTAGAAATTCGAGAACTGTTGTACAATGGACTCTACTGGTTCCCACAAGCTATCTGAGTCTGGTAGACCTGACCCTTTGATGAGAACTTCCTGCCCCGGCATGGTGTTTTCGGCCTTGGTTCTGATACCCTGCACGGATTCTGGTTGACAGGAAAATGAGGTGTCACCTTTAAGGTGTGGTGGCAAATTCTCGCCCCGGATGTTGTGCCCGATAGCCGGTCTAAGTTGCGAAACGTGAAAGACCGGGTGGATAGCTGCTGTTTTGGGTAGTCTGAGCTTGTACGCGGAAGCACCTATGCGTCGGACCACCAGGAAAGGTCCAAAGTACCTCGGTGACAGCTTCTGGTTCGCAGCCTGGTTTAGAGATTTCCGCCGATACAGCCTGATCTTCAGTAGCATCGAGTCTCCCTCTTGGAAAACTACGTCTCTCTGATGCTTATCTGCTCTATTTTTCATCAGCATTTGAGCCCGGTGTAGCTGTTCCTTAAGCTGTGTAATGACTCATCTCTTTCGAGGAGCTGTTGGTCCACCATCGCGCTGGCGGTCGCGCCCTTGTTGAACGGAATGATGGCAGGTGGATCTCGGCCGTAGACCACTCGAAACGGGGTGGTTTTGGTAGAGGAGTGGTACGAGGAGTTGTACCAGAACTCAACCCACGGTATCCATCGGCTCCACTGGTGGGGTTTGGAGGATTTGAAGCAACGAAGGTATGTCTCCAAACACCAATTTAGTAGCTTTGTTTGGCCGTTGGTTTGTGGGTGATAGGCGCTGCTGTACTTCGAAGCAGTCCCTTGTTACCTGAAAAGTTCAACCCAAAAATGGCTTAGGAATACCTTATCGCAGTAAGAAACAATCGATCTCCGGATTCTGTGCAGCCTCACCACTCTGTGGGTGAAGAGTTCTGCCACCTTCACGGCCGTGTACGGGTGGGAAAGAGGGATGAAGTGAGCATATTTGCTCAACCTGTCCACCACGACGAGGATAATGTTGTTTCCTTTGGACGTTGGCAGCCCTTCGATGAAATCCATTGATATTTCCTCCCATATTTGATTGGGGATTGGAAGGGGATGAAGAAGCCCCCTGGTGCAAGAGTGCAATATTTGTTCCGTTGGCAAACCGAGCAATCTGACACGTACTTAGTGGTGTCTTTCTTGACTCCCTGCCAATAGAAATTTGCACAAACCTTTTGGAGCGTTTTCAGAAAACCAGAATGCCCACTGATGGCACTGTCGTGGCATTCTGCGAGCACTCGCTTGATCAAATCCGACCCCTTGGGAAGGACCAACCGCCTACGGTGTAGCAGATGTCCTTGATTCATTTCATACCCGGGTTTCTCATCAGACTTTTCATGTAGCACCTCTATGATCTTTCATAGAGCCTCATCCAGATGTACTTCTGCATCTATCTCTTCGATGTCCAATGACTTTATCACTAAAAGAGTGAGAAGGGTTGATTGACACGGGATGCGGGAGAGGGCATCTGCTACGGTATTGGCAACCCGGGGTTTGTACTGGATTTTAAAGTCGAATCCGAGTAGCTTGACCAGCCACTTCTGATAATCAGGGTTTATCTCCCTTTGGTCCAGCAAAAATTTCAGGCTGTGTTGGTCGGTCTTGACAATGAAGTGTCTACCGAGCAGGTAATGTCTCCATTTCCGGATAGCAAAGACGATGGCTATCAGCTCCCTTTCGTAGACCGACTTGAGTTCCCCTCTTGTTCCAAGGACGTGGCTGTAATAAGCTATCGGTTGTTTTTGCTGCATCAATACCGCCCCTAACCCCCACCCCGAAGTGTTTGCCTCTACCACGAAGGTCTTGGAGAAATTGGGCAGGGCCAGAACTAGTAAGGAAGACATTGCCCTTTTAAGCTGTTGGAAAGCATCGTCAGCCTGATTATCCCATTGATATTTGTCTTTCTTGAGGAGGTTGGTGAGTGGGTGACATAGTTGCCCATATCCTTTCACAAACCGCCGGTAATATCCGTTGAGCCTCAAAAACCACCGGACCTCCCTGAGGGACTTGGGTGCTAGCCATTCCGTGATGGCTCTAATCTTGTCTTGGTCTACGACAAGTCCTGTGGCAGATATCACGTGCCCCAGGTAGGCGATCTCGGTTTGCCCGAACAGGCACTTCTTCGGATTCAATTTCAGTTGATTTTCTTGCATAATCTGAAGTATTTGTCTTACCAACGAGTGATGTCTTTCTTGGTCTTTGCTGTAGATTAGCACGTCATCGAAGAACACTAGGACGGAAAATGTGGTTCATGAGTGCTTGGAAGGTGGCTGGCGCATTCGTCAATCCGAAAGGCATCACGGTTAACTCATAGGGCCCCTCATGAGTCTGAAAAGCGGTTTTATGAATGTCCGCTGGTTGGACACAAATCTGATGGAGTCCAACTTGGTGAAAGTCGTGGCGCCGTGTAGCTCGTTCAGAAGCTCGTCAATATTGGGAATGGAGAATTGATTCGGTCGATAATCCACACAGAAACGCCAAGACCCATCTTTTTTTCTAACTAGTAACACTGGGCTCGAGAATGGGCTAGTACTCGGCCTAATCACTCCGGCTACAAGCATATCTTTCACTAACTTCTCGATAATTTCTTTATGTAAATGGGGGAAGCGGAAAGGCCTTACTCGGACGGGTTCCGTCCCCGGCAACAAAGGGATAGCATGGTCCTCTGGCCTTTTAGGCGGAAAGGTCGTGGGTGGCTCGAACAATTGGGAGAATTCGATCATCAGAGCCTGCCATTCGGGGGACCTAGAGACCTCCCCCGACCCTTTGACGATGACGCGACTTATCTCCAGAGCCAAACAGTGCGTGCTGGACTTTACATCTCGTTGCAGGGCCTTCAAAGAGGATTGTTTCGTTGCAGACCCGAGTCAATTAGTATCGTCACGGGTAACTCTCAGAGCGTTCCCAGCAGCTTCATCGTTTTGGGAGATGATAGTTCCGGTACCGAGTTTGCTGATAATTTTAGTGTTTCTTCCCCAAGGCCCTGATCTGCGGGCTCCAATACCTCCTCATTTTCCTCTTCCCTTGTATTGCTCGGTTCGTCACTGAGTTTCAGAATGATCTGCAATTCTTTTCTTGCACATTGATGTCCCGTTGAATATCTCTCATCGCAGCGGAAACACAGGCCATTGGACCTCCGTAACTGCACCTCAGCATCCGATAGGCAATGGAATCCCGGTTTTAACGAAGGGTTTGCTGGAGGGGTTGCAGATTTAGGGCGGATGCCGGAGGGAAAAGAACTTGTGCTCAGACAAGTTACAGGCCCCAGGAACATCTGTGGAGGTTTGGTCGGCATTCCCGGTCGCGGTACCATCCCCCGGCCAGCATACGGTCTCTGTTCCAGAGAAGATTCTGATCCTCCACCCTCTGCACAGTCTCGATTATTTGCTGCAGACCTTTAGGGCGTAATCAAAGGGTGCAGACCGGTTAGGAAGTGGCCCTCTAGCACTGCATCAGACACTTCTTTTAGAGGGGCTGCCAGCACCTCAAAATCCCTACGATATTCCCTCTGTCCCTTGTTGGCTCAGTGTCAGGGACCTCTCGTAGTCCGACCCTGTTTGGGATGAGCAGAATCGGTTAAGCAACGATAAACAGAAATCCTCCCAATTCGGAAACCCCTTCCTACCCTCCTCCCAGCGGTACCACGCTAGGGCCTCGCCGTCTAAACACACCATCACGGCGTCCATTTTCTCCTCCTCCCTAAGCTGGTTCAGTGTCAAGTATCGATCCACTCGGAACACCCAACTTTTGGGTTCCTCGCCGGAGAAAATTGGCATCTCCATCCTCCGACTATTCAGTTCTCGGACCCCGCTAGTGGACGGCGTACCAAATCTTTCCCAGGGTGGTGGGGGAGCCGGTCAGGGTTCCCAGTTGCTCGACTCGGCGTCCTAGGGTCTGACCCCTTTTTGTTGATGCTCCTCGATGACCATCACCCGTCGGCCCTGATGTGCAACCCGAGCACATCACGGATCAAGCCTCGACCGACCCAACGAGCCCACCTGATTTTACTAACTTAGTTGCTCGTTTTGTAGGTCTCTTAGTCTCGGAAACACCTTCCGAGCATGATCGGGAACGGCCCAAGCACTCCATTACTTGGTGCTCGGTCATTCCCGGCCTTGACGCTCACATCGGATCGTGTCCGACCGTACCCGGACACGGCACACCCGGCAGCCCGGCCAACGAGGCTCATGACCGAGACACGCCCCGCACCCAACGGGCGCTCCACGACCCCGACCCGACGACCACCCCAGCCTCGGTCAACCCAACGCCGAGCCCGGCCACCTTAGTTTGTTTTCGCATTTAGAAGACTTAGTGAAGGAAAGAATGAAGTCTAAAGATAAAAGACGCTCAACGCACGACGAGAAGCCCAAGATGACCGAGTCTCTCACGAGGCTCAGCCCACTATCAGCCCACTATCGGCCCACTATCGGCCCATTCGAAGACTTAGCCAAATTCTATCGGCCAAACTTACTTAATCTTTAAGTATTTTGGTTATTTGGTTAAGATAAGGAAGAAGATCAAGTTTGGTACGAGCATATCTTCGTGATGACCGTAGATCACCCATCGGACGCAAGAGCATGGCCGATCACCGAACCACCTACGATGATCAAGGGATTTCCATGCACCAAATCCTTGGAGCATCTATTAAATCTTCAGAGGATCTTCAATCAACGGATTTCCTCAACAAACTCTCGGATCTCTTGAATATCGCTCATGACCAACTGCCGGCTCGGCCATCTAGACGTGCCCGCGCACCAACTCGAGTCATCACCGGTCCATCAAAGAACCAGACCGTGCGCTACATTTTGTTGACCACCGAAGAGACTTTAGAAGCCCCGGATCCAGATTGGCTCGAGCCAATCCTTCATTCGTTCGGAGCTCCGCCCATACCGACGCACCCTCTAGGTCAACCGGTCAATCTCAAGACAACCACGGTCTACTTTTGATCCAACCGATCTTCCGACCACGAATCACGGACATGGACTTCTCCAAAGTCAACATGAAGCGTTTGATCAATCCAAAGGCCGAAAGCTTCCTTCTTTTTAGGTAGTTTAGTTGAACTTTATTTCTTTAAGTATTGTAATCGTTTCCATTGTTCAATAGAGAGAATTTTAGTAAAAATTGTGCAAAGCACCTTCTTGCCGAAAGGATCGAAGCTCCCTCTCAATAACTCCCCTCCGGTGAGTCATATCCGGCCGAGCGTTATCAACCCTCGAGTGTTCATCGGTGCGTCATATGCGAGAAGACATTCAAGGTCTACCAAGTTCAATACTTTGATCGCTCAAGTATTGAATTGCCTTCATCCATCTCCTTACACCATCTTCATCCCCAAGCCTTCAAAATCCTCCACAAGCCGATTCCGGTCCATATTATCACCACCGCGCCATCTCCATAAACTACCGAGCCATCTCCTTATTTCCACCACCAAAACCCCTCATTCCCACTACATTACGCTTCCGCAAACCCCATCCTAAATTGGCCCGAGCCAATTTGCCGATCGTCGTACACGCGACCTCCCCGGTTACGTGAAAAGCGACTAGTCCGATAAAGTGTGTGCGATCCTGTGCCCGCTGCATACCATCTTGGTATCAGAGCTAAAGGTTCGATTTTCATACTTTTTACAAGTTATTCAATTTTTTTGTATGAATACTCGAAGTGGCGCCGTTCACAACGCCGCCCGTGACCAAGCCACGAGCGAGCAAACTATGTTCTCCGATCCCCGAGACCAACGGGAACATGAGAACCATAATAGGGAGCAATTCGAAGCTATGAATCGAAGAATGGATGCAATGCTCCAGCGGCTCGACGAATTGGCCGAGCAAGACCGTAGCCCGCCCGGCACGGCCTACGCCGCCTCCTAGGCGAAGACCGAGACGCGGAGGACCACCCCGAGCGCGCCCGCGCAACTCGGATAGATCCGAGGAAGAATATGAGTATGAACCCGATTCTCACTCGGATCATGATGAGGAATGGAATCTCCCCAAGGTACACTTACCCTCTTTTAATGGAGCCTCCAATGGAGATAGATATTTGGATTGGATTGAAAAGGTCGAGAAAATTTTTGACCTTTACAATTATTCCGAGAAGTTAACAGTCCAATTGGCCTCATTAGAGCTTACGGATTATGTCTCACTATGGTGGACTAGTCTTCGGACATAACGAAGAAGAGCGCACGAGGAGGAAATTACTTCGTGGAGATTGATGAAAGAATTGATGAGGAAACGGTTCGTACCGAGCCATTATCTTCAAGATCTATTTTTACAACTCCAAAGCCTCCGCAGAGGAAGTTCCACCGTGGATGAATATCTTACGGACTTTGAGACATTACGGATTCGGTGTGATTTAGCCGAACCCGTGGAGCAAGTCATGGCACAGTTTATTCGAGGCCTTCGATATGAAATTGGTGATGTGGTTGAGTTGCAGCCCGTAGAATCATTTGATGGGCTTATCCAAATGGCCCTAAGAGTCGAGAGGCAACTCAAGAGAAAGGGCAAAGCTATCGCTCAACGGCCCGCCCCGAAGCCCGCAACACCGTACCGGCCCGCGCCACGGATCGAGGATCGGGCGCCCGCGCCAAAACGATGGGCCCCAAAACCGGCCACGGATTCTAAGCCTTCGGACACTCAAGCCGACCCACAAAGGGCTCAAGAGATCCGATGTTTCAAGTGTCTTAGATGCGGACACATGGCCGCGCAATGTCCGAATAAGCGCGTCATGACCATCCTTGAAGGGACCGAGGAGGTCGTGAGCGACGACGAGACACCACCCGTCGTGGTCGAGGAGAATCCGGCCCCGACCGAAGAAGAAATTTGCCGAGCTTTTGAAGAGCAAAGTATATTTATGGTGCGAAGAGTTCTTTCTACGCAGCCGCTGCCCGAGGAATTACAAAGGGAGACGCTATTTCATAGCCGTTGCATGATCAAGGACAAATTTTGTTCGGTGATCATCGATGGCGGGAGCTGCACCAATGTTGCGTCCCGCGAGCTGACCGAGCGGTTGGCGCTGCCCACAACCGCGCACCCGACGCCCTACAAATTGCACTGGATCACCGACCGTGAAGATGTCCGGGTAAGCAAACAAGCCCGGATAACTTTTACAATTGGCACGTACAAAGACACGGTCACGTGTGACGTGGTCCCGATGAGCTACTCGGCCGACCATGGCAATTCGACCGACGAGTCATGCATAACGGCTTCACCAACCATTATTCCTTCAAGATGGATGGCCGAAGCATTACATTGGCTCCCATGACCCCGGAGCAAATTGCCAAGGACGAGGCCGACTGAAAAGAGGCCAAGGCCAAAACGGCTCTTTTCATGGGCCGAAAGGAATTAGCACGGACCCTCGGCCACGAAGGCCCGATCATCGTGCTCTTACACCGAGAGCCCGATGAACATGATGAGGAGATCATCCCCGAGGCCGTGCAACCCTTACTTGGCCGATTCAAGGACGTGTTCCCGGACAAGCTCCCGGACGGTCTACCACCGTTCCGAGGGATCGAGCACCACATTGACCTCCAACCGGGAGCCTCCTTGCCCAACCGACCACCGTATAGGCTCAATCCCGAGGAGAGCAAAATCTTACAAGAGCAAGTGGAAGAACTCCTCACTAAGGGCTACATCCGAGAGTCCTTGAGCCCATGCGCGGTCCCGGCCCTCCTAGTGCCAAAGAAGGATGGAAGCCATCGAATGTGCGTGGATAGCCGAGCAATCAACGATATTACCATCAAATATCGATTTCCCATGCCACGGCTCGATGACCTCCTCGACGAGCTTAGCGGAGCGACCATCTTCTCCCGGGTAGATTTGAAATCTGGTTATCACCAAATCCGGATGCGCGAAGGCGACGAGTGGAAGACGGCCTTCAAGACCCGATACCGGCTATTCGAGTGGCTCGTCATGCCATTCGGCCTCACCAACGCCTTGAGCACTTTTATGCGGCTTATGAACCATGTGCTCCGAGAATTTCTTGGTAAGTTTATTATCGTTTATTTCGATGATATACTTGTTTATAGCATGGATATGCCGAGCCATATTGAGCATTTAGAGCGGCTATTCTTGACATTACGGCGCACGGAACTATACGGCAACCGCAAGAAGTGTTCCTTCGCCGAAAGCCGAATACACTTCTTCGGCTTTGTCCTATCCGCGAGCGGCGTCGAAGTGGATGTCGAGAAGGTCCGGGCTATCCAAGAGTGGCCCATTCCGAAGAATGTCTCGGACATCTGAAGCTTCCATGGGCTTGCGAACTTTTACCGACGCTTCATCAAGGGCTTTAGCACAATTGTGGCCCCTTTGACCGAGCTCACCAAAAAGGGCCATGAGTCAAGCGGCCTTCGACAACATCAACGCCCGGTTATGCGAAGCGCCCGTGCTAACCCTTCCGGACTTCAACAAAGTCTTCGAGATAGAGTGTGACGCCTCCGGTTTAGGCATTGGAGCGGTCTTGATGCAAGAGGGCCGCCCGATAGCCTATTTTAGCGAGAAACTCAAGGGCGCGACACTTAATTACTCGACCTATGACAAGGAGCTCTATGCCTTGATCCGAGCCATTGAAGTTTGGCAACATTACTTGCTGCCCCGAGAGTTTATCATCCATACCGACCATCAAGCTCTCAAATTTATCAAGGGGCAAGGCAAACTCAACCGAAGACACGCTAAATTGATCGAATTTCTTGAGAAGTATCCATATATTATCAAGTATAAGAAGGGTGACACTAACGTGGTGGCCGATGCACTATCACGGAGGAGCATCCTTTTCACCGAACTACGGGTACGTTTTTTCGGTTTAGATTGGTTGAGAAATTGCTATAAGGATGATCTAGACTTTGGTTCTCGTTTTGAGTTAGCCACCAAGGGTGAATTGGTTGGTTATCATGTTAATGACGGATATTTGTTCCGAGGAGGACGCATGTGTGTCCCGAGAGGAAGCATCCGAGAGTCTCTCATTACCGAGGCTCACGGGGGCGGCCTTGCGGGCCACTTTGGAGAGAAAAAGACTTGGGAGATGCTCAAGGAGCATTTTTATTGGCCACATTTATTTCGGGACGTGCACCACTTTGTGAAACGGTGCGCGACATGCAAAAAGGCCAAGACCCGCAAGTTACCCCAAGGTCTTTACTTGCCTTTACCGGTGCCCGACCAACCATGGCACGACATTAGCATGGACTTTGTTCTCGGACTCCCACGAACAAGCCGAGGCAAGGATTGCATTATGGTCGTGGTTGACCGATTTTCTAAGATGGCACACTTTGTGGCATGTGCCAAGACCGCCGAAGCCACGGTCATCGCCGAGCTATTCTTCAAGGAAATTTTTCGGCTTCACGGCATGCCTCATTCAATCGTGTCCGATCGAGATGGTAAGTTCCTTAGCACGTTTTGGAGGACTTTATGGGCACGACTCGACACGAAGCTTCTTTTTAGCACGGCATTCCACCCGCAAACCGATGGCCAAACGGAGGTAGTCAACCGATCACTCGGCTCACTACTCCGAACCACGGTGGATACGAGGATCTCGACATGGGATCTTCAATTGCCGTTCATTGAATTCGCCTACAACCGGTGCCGCCACAACACCACGGGTATGACTCCTTTCGAGGTTGCTTACGGCTTTAATCCTTCTACACCCATGGATTTACTTCCATTGCCGAGCAAGGAGCATACCAACACCGACGGCCATGATAAGGCCGAGAAGATCCGTCAATTGCATGAGAAAATTAAGAAGCGGATCGAGAAGAAAAATGCCAAGTATGCTCAAGCGGCCAACCGAGGCCGAAAAGAGAAAATTTTTAAAGAAGGTGATTTAGTGTGGCTTAAGCTTCGGTACTTTAAGCATAAGCACGCTAAGTTGCTGCCAAGAGCCGACGGACCTTTCCGAGTGACCGAGCGCGTCAATCCGAATGCGTACAAGCTCGAATTACCTGGCGAGTACGGCATTACCACCACGGTCAATGTCCGAGATCTCTCACCATACTTGGATGATGAGGATGATCCTGCCGATTTGGAGGATGAGAGGGTAGATTTGGGAACAAATCCTCAAGTACCCAGGGAGGATGATGTGCAACCCGAGCACATCACGGATCAAGCCTCGACCGACCGAACGAGCCCACCCGATTTTACTAACTTAGTTGCTCGTTTTGTAGGTCTCTTAGTCTCGGAAACACCTTCCGAGCATGATCGGGAACGGCCCAAGCACTCCATTACTTGGTGCTCGGTCATTCACGGCCTTGACGCTCACATCGGACCGTGTCCGACCGTACCCGGACACGGCGCACCGGGCAGCTCAGCCAACGAGGCTCATGACCGAGACACGCCCCGCACCCAACGGGCGCTCCACGACCCCGACCCGACGACCACCCCAGCCTCGGTCGTCGGCTTATCCGAAGACCACTAGGGCTTCGGCCCACCAATAAGTGGCCAGCGTGAGAGAACGCACGGTCCGATCCCCTTGGATCGCGCGGTCTTCCACGGAGTCCAACTCCTCGGCCAACCCAACGCCGAGCCCGGCCACCTTAGTTTGTTTTCGCATTTAGAAGACTTAGTGAAGGAAAGAATGAAGTCTAAAGATAGAAGACGCTCAACGCACGACGAGAAGCCCAAGATGACCGAGTCTCTCACGAGGCTCGGCCCACTATCGGCCCATTCGAAGACTTAGCCAAATTCTATCGGCCAAACTTACTTAATCTTTAAGTATTTTGGTTATTTGGTTAAGATAAGGAAGAAGATCAAGTTTGGCACGAGCATATCTTCGTGATGACCGTAGATCACCCATCGGACGCACGAGCATGGCCGATCACCGAACCACCTACGATGATCAAGGGATTTCCATGCACCAAATCCTTGGAGCATCTATTAAATCTTCAGAGGATCTTCAATCAACGGATTTCTTCAACAAACTCTCGGATCTCTTGAAAATCGCTCATGACCAACCGCCGGCTCGGCCATCTAGACGTGCCCGCGCACCAACTCGAGTCATCACCGGTCCATCAAAGAACCAGACCGTGCGCTACATTTTGTTGACCACCGAAGAGACTTTAGAAGCCCCGGATCCAGATTGGCTCGAGCCAATCCTTCATTCGTTCGGAGCTCCGCCCATACCGACGCACCCTCTCGGTCAACCGGTCAATCTCAAAACAACCACGGTCTACTTTCGATCCAACCGATCTTCCGACCATGAATCACGGACATGGACTTCTCCAAAGTCAACATGAAGCGTTTGATCAATCCAAAGGCCGAAAGCTTCCTTCTTTTTAGGTAGTTTAGTTGAACTTTATTTCTTTAAGTATTGTAATCGTTTCCATTGTTCAATAGAGAGAATTTTAGTAAAAATTGTGCAAAGCACCTTCTTGCCGAAAGGATCGAAGCTCCCTCTCGATAACTCCCCTCCGGTGAGTCATATCCGGCCGAGCGTTACCAACCCTCGAGTGTTCATCGGTGCGTCATATCCGAGAAGACATTCAAGGTCTACCGAGTTCAATACTTTGATCGCTCAAGTATTGAATTGCCTTCATTCATCTCCTTACACCATCTTCATCCCCGAGCCTTCAAAATCCTCCACAAGCTGATTCCGGTCCATATTATCACTACCGCGCCATCTCCATAAACTACCGAGCCATCTCCTTATTTCCACCACCAAAACCCCTCATTCCCACTACATTACGTTTTCGCAAACCCCATCCTAAATTGGCCCGAGCCAATTTGCCGATCGCCGTACACGCGACCTCCCCGGTTACGTGAAAAGCGACTAGTCCGATAAAGTGTGTGCGATCCTGGTGCCCGCTGCACACCAGGCCCAACATATCCAAGTATTTCAGGCTGTCCCGAAACAGCTCCTTCAGCTCCTTCAATTCTGCCAGTTGTTTCACTTCCTGAGTGAGCTCAATGAGACTCTCCTCCAGACATTTGATTCGGGTGATCTCCGGCCGGTTAGCCATGCCCTTCTTCGCCAGGATGGTCGATTGTTGCTTTGATACCACATTGATAAAGCCTAGGGGAAATCGAAAGAACGATACACTATCTTCACGTAAGAGATAATGGAAACGAGCAACGACAACACTTTCACTCGGAAATCGACGGCGAACACATGTGGGAGGCTCCCTCTCTTCCAAAACCAAACCTAAATTTTTCAGAAAATGATCTCCTTGGAAAGACATACCTTCCCTCTTTTTACAGCCAATCCGGCCCAAGCCAGGTTTTCCCAAAAAACCAAATCAACAGTAAGCAGTCCATTCAATTCAAATAAACAGTTTAACTAAATCGATTTAAACCCGACCGAACTCAATCAAACCCGCATTTCCGGTCCGTATCTTCATTTGCTTGCCTTGAGCGGCTGGCTCGTCGGCCGTGGTGGTTTCTTGAGCCTCCTTGAGTAAACCCGCGGCGTGGGGCTCGTATCAGTATCTTACAGGATTGAGCAGTAGTTCTGGGCTGGTCCGGCAGCCTGAGAAGACAAATAAATAAAAATCTTATAAGTAGTTTTTGTTCTAGTAGCTGTTGGCATATGTTGAATCAGCCCTCGTTTTTTCAGATGATTACTGCAAATTTCAATATTATATATCATGATAGAAAAACATGACTCAATTGATTTATTTCATAAAATAGAAGTCCAAAAGTCAAACTAAATGATTTCGCAAGGATCAAACCCACTGACAGTTAATGATAAGTAAATGAATAAATACTACCGGAATTAAAGACGATGTCCAGCAAGACATACTTGAGTTCAACCTCTGCACCGGATTTATTTTACAGAAAAGACTTTAATTGATCAGGCATAATAATGAAGCAGATGTTAAAAGTCGAAAAAATGAACACAAGCACTTTCATAACAACAATATTTAAAAACGGCAGAGCATGGGTAACGGCTATCTCAAGAAATATTCACTTGGACCCTAGAGAGCATGTTTGCCAGGGTGTGTTTTCTTTCTATGCAGAAAGTCCGATCACCATTCTTCAGAATCTAATGCAATGACGAAGGGGGACGAAAGAAATGAGTGGCAACAAGCGGCAGCATCATTATGAATAAAAACTCGTCATCAGCATGCAACAGAAATTTGAACTAAAAATTTAAACTTCACAACGATGGAGAGAACCTTAGACCACCTGTAAGCACATGGCTGCCTCCAGAGTGTTCCGTATACATGTCAAATAGAGACGCAAGGGATTTGCCTGAAATTTTCCATTCTTCAAAAGAAATAGGGAACAGAAAATCAGATGTCGGAAACCTTATAAAATCACAGAGAAGAATCCAGAAATTGAAAACTAGTAAAAGAAAACTCAAGAAACCAGAAGCTGATCGAAATCAGACATCGGCAGAGATGTGAGCAAAAATCTGGTAAGCAGTGCAGGATCAGAGACAAATCGAAACAAGGCGAGGGAGGAGGAAACGAAAAAGAAGAATGATGGTTACCATAGTAGCAGCAGAAAAGTAGAGTCGAAAATAGGAAGGTGTCCAGGGATTTCAAGCTGAAGAAACAAGGGCTATCTATTTGAACCAAAAGACGAAGAAGACGAGAAAAAAAACGTCAAGGTTTGATTCGAACAAATTGCCTAGAAAATTGGTTAGCAACTTCACCATAGTAACGACGTCCGCTCTACCAACTGAGCTAAGTTTAGCACTTTAGCCCAAGAAGTAACAACTCAATAAAGCAAGCTTTTGATTCAATTGAATCATGAATTTCTAGAGAGAGAGCTTTGGTTTAAGTGAGAAGTTGACACCACTGAATAATGGGTTTGTTCTAGCCAAACAAAACAATAGACATCCAAGTTTTGAGAGGAACATAGCTAAAATTAAGACAACATACAATCTTGTGTTTCTGGGAACACCAACAGTTAAACAGAGAACACATTGGTTTACATCCTAACAATTTACACTCAGCTTCCCTCTTCACCCTCTGGCACGCAGCTTGTTGGCAACATAAAGCAAATGGCTTATGTTTGTGGGCGGATAGTTCTGAAGAAGTTTCAAATTCGAAGTGAAATCTCCTGCCAGCAGCCGTTTTCTGACCAGAATCAACATTGCACAGCATATTCTAAGTAATGTTTCCTGCAAATTTACACCATCTTCCTCTTCATCTATGTGCTATTATTGTACTAAACTATGATGCAAAACACAGGCAGAGAAAATAATAATTTTCAAATATCGTTGCGTTACCAGGGGACCTTCGGGGTCGCTCAAAATCGTGTCCCATATGTGAAGGCTGTCAGCAAAATTGAACTCCTGAGTCAAGAGGAGAGTAATCCATCTAAATGCATAGAACTGCGGATTTACCTGCCATTTGAGATTGGAAAAGATGAGCTACATTTTTCCATCTTACGACAAACACCCACATTTCATCCATACATATTGAGCAGAATACATGGATTCACAGCTTCAAACAATCCTCACATGAATACAATCCAGCCCCACTAGAAAGTCATTGCCTCCTCCAGACTCCAGAGCAGGAGGGGCGCTATTCTCTTGCAGCTTCACTAAGTTTTGGCCTCGACCATTTTTTCTAGCCATGACCCATGGCATGAAGTTCAAACGCATGCTTATGATCTAACTAGTTTTGTGCTTTTATAACTACATTTACAAAAGAAAGACTAATCTCAACTGAAAACCACGTCGGCCTGTACTTATGTTGTACTGGGACCAGAGGTGGAACATGGTATAGCCCATCATGATGTAGTGAGGCAGATTGACTTATAACTTAAATAGCCAGCTTAACTATTAGCAGAAAAAGGGAGTAAGTAAACTAACTAACATTAATGCCTGCAGCATCATTTGGTTCAGGAGTTTATATATCATTTTACATTTGTCTAGTAAAAAAGTCATTTCTTTTCAGACTCCTCTGATTATTTTTTGACCGTCTATCAAAGATATCTGACATTTAATGGTAAAACTCTATTATTTTGACATTCATAGTGAATAACTACAAATCTAAAATTGAAATGTTATCAGTTCACACTCATTATTTAAAGATTAGATTTTAAACTCTTTACAAAACATCATTATTTTACACTCATTGATGAAAGATTAAGATGTTTAGACTCTTTTACGAAATTTTATTGATTCACTCACTCATCCATGAATGGTCAAGAATTTTAAATTTCACTGATTTACTTCTAATAAATCAATTATTTGTTTCAAACTTTCCACTTCAAGTCTCACACATTTTCTTCTTTTTATTTTGTCTTTTAAACTGCATTTCTCACGTTTTCTATTCTATAAATTGAACTTCTTTTCTTAATTAATGTTTTGGAATGTTTTTATCTTACTTTTGTCGTGATCTCAAGGTGACGCCATAATTCTTCATCGTGTTGTTTCAAAAGCTGAGACAATTTTGTAATTGTAGAACGGATTCCAACAACACTGTTATCCAGCTGCTGGCAGAAATGATCTCGGAAGCCACTTAACACCTCAACAAAACAGAAGAATGCATCTGCCTCAGCATAGGCCTGCCAAAAAAGTACAAAAGCCTCTGAGCAAGATGAATAATTGCCTAATTATGCATAGAATTGGACAACAAATAGGTTATCAAGTATCACAAAAAGGGAATATTGAAACTCAAAAGGGACTATTTGTACTAAGCAGATCAAATCTGGTATTGATACTGAACATTGTATCGTTATGAAAACTGTAGAACTGTGTAAAACTTCAATAACTATTGAAAGTAGAAGGTTCTATCAATGATTTAAATTCTACAGTACAACTTTTCCGATTGTTTTGCCATCTTTTTCTCTGAATTCCCCATAAGAATTGGTGCGGTTTGAGGAAATAAAAAGAAAAATTTTTTGATTTTGATTGGAAACAAACAGATGAACACCCATATCATTTAATATTTTCCCATCTTCAATTAAGCTTATGTTTTGTTTGCTTCTCAGTTTTGCTATGATCTATTCAGAACAAAGTAACAATATTGTGAAGCCAAAAGAGACAGTTTGTCGCTAGCTATCAATCCACCACTTAACCCAGTATTTATTTGCAAACTTTCTGAAAATTAAAAAAAAAAATTATTAACTTGCCTTGACTTAAAAAATTGAAAGAGGTGCCAGTCATATGTATTGAGAGAGTGAGGGGGGAAGAGCAAGAAATAATTAAAATTACCACATTTTCTTCATCAGGGTTACTTTTTAAAACAAAGAATAATGGAGCCAAAATTTCATTCATCCCTTGAACATATCTGATACCCGGGTTCAACTTAGCAAAGACAATTAAGATGTTTCTAAGAGCCTCCTGAGAAAGAAAGAGTTATTCAATTCCTTAAATGATATGAATCACAAATCATTCCAAATCATTTTGACAATTTCAATGTTGAAATGAAAACCTGATTGGATTTCGCAAACGGTGAGTCCCCAGAGAAAAAATAAAAGTCTGGGTGGGTACGCATTACATCTCGATCAATCTGCTCAATAATCTCTGAGTCCTACACATTTTACAAGAGTTCATTGTTCTACCATGCACCCATATCAACAAAGACAACTCAAACCCACGCTACAGAGATTGAAAAGCTAAAATTTAGATGACTTCGAAACAAGCAAGCAAAGGCTAATATCTTTGATGATGGTGATAATTGAGAGTCGTTAATCATACTCATTTGATAAGAGAACAATAGAAAACGATCTGTTTTCATTTTCTACCTGAAAGTACTGATTCCAGATGCTGGTTTTCCCGACACTCAATGGATGCTCCCCTTGAGTTATTTCTGATCGCAAAAGCAATCCCTCTCCTTCAGATTTTGGCTCATATTTGTCATTAATTGTGGATTTATCCAATCTCCGAGCTATCTCTGACTGCCTAGCCACATAAGCATTTAGCAATCCAATTTTACTTGATGAAAAAACAAAACAAAATCACATGCAAAATTAAAGTTATATTATCTACTAACCAAAGAAATAGTTCACTGGAAAAGGGTGAGTAAAGTCAGCCATAATTCAAAGTAATGAAGATCATGGTTTCTAATAGGACTTACGGGATTCATCAAAAGATCCTCCTTAAAATTCTTGTACTGGGACCTTTTTTTGGCTAGTTCAGACTCCCAAAGGCCACGATCTGGAGCCAGATACCCCAGCAAGAGCTGTAAAAGAAGATACAGAACGAGCATATTAAACCCATTTCTGCTGACTGACATTGAACACAATTGCCGCCATCAAACCTCCATTTCAAGTTCACGCAAGAGTCCAGTTAAATAAATAGTAGAGTTTCAACTAAATTAGCAATAAATTCCTTGCAAACTTCTATATATGAAATTGGCAATTCCGTAACAATTTAGCTGTAGATCTGTAGTACTGCGACAAGGATGGCAACATCAAACTGTAGAATATCAATATGTTTCATTCTCACAGATAAGTAGAAGTCAAACAACATAGCAGATGAAACAATACTAAGCCCACATCAGAAAGGCATGCATACCTTCCAGACAGTAGAACGAATACCAACGCCATCAGGTATACCCTGAGATGCTATTGCTCGTAAAGCACTCAAGCTTATAATATTCTGGGATAACTATGATAGAACAAAAACAAAATATCGAAATCAATAAACACGCATAAAAATAGTCAAATACACAAATTACTAAAAAAGAAAAATAAACAACCTCTACCAAGAGCTGAGCCTGGCGAGAAATATCCTCCACAGAAGGGCCAACAGAAGGTTCATCACCGTCGTTGCCAAGATTATCACTCGAGGTAGAGTGCGTAGTTTCTTGCTTTGGTGGCTCAGGTCTAATGGTGGAAGTGACAGGAGGAGGAAGCGGAGCTGGAGGTTCGACGGAAGGTTGGGAAACGGGGGTAGATTGGGAGGGACGGCGAAGGAGCCGATGGTCGGAGGGCGGCGAGGTCCAGAGGGAGCTGTTGAGCCAATCCGGCAGACGCTTCTTTTCCATTGTAAGGCTATCGCCACCGCTATCCATCCTCGTTAACGGGAATCACAGAATAATGTGGTCTGATCTATGGCGGAGTTGAGCGAACTCGATACGTATCTTCGAATTGGATTCCAAATTTCATTTTTTTCCTCGATTTCCTCTTCCTGGTTATATTTGGTTTGAATTGGTGGAGCTCGCTTTATTGTGTCAGTCGATCACCGTCGATGAGAAGAGGGTTGAGAAAAGAGATGGCGCGACAGGCAGCTGGAGGTTTCAGCGTAAAATGATTGCTTATTATATTACGTGGACCAATGATCCTGCGACACGTCAAACTAAAATCCAGTTCAATTCGACCCAACTGCAATTACAATCAATACAACAAAGATCGACGGGAATCAGCCCAACTCATCTAAAGCTACCAATAATGTCCGCTTCAGATCCCTCCCCACAGTGAGATTCTTCACGGTCCTCGGGGTCATTTCCGGCTCAGTACTTACAAGTCCAAGAGCCAATTGTTGAGGATTCTGGGTTCATATACTGGAACCTCTGCTGCTCCAGTATAACTCCCAACACCAACTTCTAGCTGTGATTTCCCAAAGGATTCTCCTTATCTTCCTCTTCCATATCATGGAGCGCCCACTGAGTTTCGGGTGCATCTTATTGCCTCTAGCTCGCGCTCCATCTCTTCAGCCCGAGCGTGAGAGTGATCACCCGCAACAAAACTATGCAGATGGCCGTCCACTTCGACAAAGCTCCATCCCGGATTTATCTTGGCCCCGCTGGTCAGCATCGTTGTTCTGACTCTCTCCGCGTCTTCCCATCTCCCAGCAGCACCATATACGTTTGACAAGAACACGTGGCCGCCTGGGTGTTTTGGTTCGAGCTGGAGGAGCTTCTTTGAGACTACTTCTGCCATTTCGATGTTCTTCTGAGCTCTACACGCGCAAAAAAGCGCACCCCAGATGATAAAATCTGGGTCCACGGGCATGTCTTGGATGAACTTGAATGCTTCCTCCAGTCGGCCTGCTCTTCCCAACATATCCACAATCAATGTATAATGTTTCATCGAGGGTTTAATGGAATAAACAAGCCTCATTTTGTGGAAAAAGTGCAGCCCCTGACTTACTTGGCCCGAATGGGAGCATGCAGTTAGAATGGCAAGAAACACAACACCATCCGGCCTTATTCCGGAAGCTTCCAGCTGTTTGAAGTAATGAAGCGTTCGATCGAGATTTCCGTGGACTGCGCAGCCCCAAATTATGACACTCCAAGTGCGAAGATCCTTGTCCTTTGTGTCGAAAAAGACTCTCCCGGCTAGTTCGATACTCCCACATTTTGCATACATATCCACGAGAGCCGTTCCAATTGCTCTATTCAGCTTCAAGCCTTTAGCTGTGATGACTTTGTGAATCTTCACTCCAGAATCAAGTGCACCGACTTTTGCACAGGCTGAAAGAGCAGAAACAATGGTATAATCGTTTGGCATCCCCCCTTCTTCCAGCATTCTAGAAAACATCAGCAATGCACTTTCAGGGTCTCCATTTTGTGAAAGCCCGTTCACCATTGTCGTCCAAGAAACCACATTCTTTTCAGGAATTCGCTCAAACATCTCCCACGCGCGACCCAATTCACCCTTTTTCATCAACCCATTAATCAAGATGTTCCAGGATCCTGTATCTCTCTCAGGCATTTCTTCAAACAGCTCTCTGGCCTTCGTCAAATTTCCCACTTTGCAACACCCATTGATGACAACATTCCATAGCAACACGCTCTCGTTCTTAACACTCTCCGGGCTTTCATCGAACAGTTTCAAAGCAGAATTTAATTCATCAACTTTAGCGTACATATCAACCAAAGAAACTCTTACAAAGGAATCAAAATGGAGCCCAAATTTCAGGATTCCAGCATGAATTGAGCTCCCGAAACTACCAGCGAGAAGACCAGCACCTGATTTGAGCACATACGGAAAGGTGAGCCTATTCGGGGCAACAGCTGATCTAAACATGAGAATAAAGTAATGAATTGAGCACTTAAACCGGGAACTCTCAACAAGTCCCCTAATCAAGGCATTGAAGACAAAAAGATTCTTCAGCTCCAAAGACTGAAAAAAGGAAACCGCATAATCGATGGATTTAATCAAAGAACAGCAAGATATAAACTGAGTTATGACTCGACTGTTGGAAAAGAGGTGATGGCGGTAGATTTGAGCGTGTACTTGTTGAAGTTGTCTGGTGGATTTGGAAGCATGAATAAGAGAGACGAAATGGGACTCCAATGGCGGAGACTGAGAGGCGAAGGGAGTTGATTCTGCAAATGAAGCGATCGATTTTGGTTTGCAAACAGAACGAAAGCCCTTCATCCTGCGATTACAACAACCATCTTTGATCATTAGTAGGACACAAGAGAAGAAGAAATATTTAAGCACAATTGGCCGAAATTAGGATTAGTAAAACCAAAAAAGAAGCATCATTAATCTGAACACAACCATTCAAACAGATCTATCTTCTTACACCAACATTAAGGACCAAAGCAACAGTGAATCAAGAAAATCCCAACAAAACGAGAAACGCAGTACAATGCAATCCACCCAAAGCTGGCAATCGAGCCGGCTCGAGCCGGGAAACGAGCCGAGCCTGTCGAGCCTAATCGAGCCGAGTCTGTCGAGCTTTTTTTCGAAATTTTTTTGCTCGAGCGAGCTATCGAGCCTCGAGCTATTCGAGCCGAGCGAGCCCAACTCCCGAGCCAAAAACGAGCCAAAAACGAGCCGAGCTTAAACGAACCGAACAATTCGAGCGTAATGAGAAATTTGAAAAATAATCATTATAAAATTAAAAAAATTACATATCATTTATTGAAAAATTACATAACATTGTAATAAAATAATTATATTGTAATAAAAAAAATTAGTCGTCAAATTCTAAATTTTTGAATTCTTCCTCGAGTTCATCATTTCGTTGTTGCTCTCTCGTAACGGCATCGCTCCAATCTTTCATGCATATGAGTGCTTCCACGAGATCCGGTGCAAGACTC
>QAOC01028819.1:0-54502 GCA_003255005.1 Begonia fuchsioides | reverse complement strand
GAGAGAGAGAGAGAGAGAGAGAGAGAGAGAGAGAGAGAGAGAGAGAGGATGGGGGGCCGACTCGCGACCCTGGCCTCTCTCCCTCCCTCTCTCCCTCCCTTTCTCCTTCTCTGCTCTCGCCGACGACGACGGCAAACGAGGAGACGACGGTGACGACGATGACGATGAAGACGAGGCGACGGCAACGACGAGGCGAGATCTGGCAAAGATGATGACGATGAAGATGAGGCGACGAGCGAGAGGCGACGGCGAAGACGAGGCGACGAACGACGAGCGACGACGACGACGACGAGCTGCGACGAGATCTGGCGACGACGACAGACAACGAGGCGAGCCGACGACGGAGGTGCGACGTCGAGCCTCGTCGGGCTCGCGAGCCTCTTTAGCCGGGCTCGGCTCGGGCTCGACCGGGAGGCTCCCTCGAGCCAGGCTCGGTACTGTTCCAGTCCGAGCCGGCTCGGCTCGATAAAAACACGAGCCGGCCGAGCGAGATGGCGAGCCAGCTCGCTCGTTTGCCGGCTCTAGATCGGACATGGCCGTGGCTCGAGTGGGAGGCTTCGGCTAGGTGGACTTTGGACACCGGTCTCCACCTTCTCCCCTAGAAACTTCCATTGCAAGCAATGTTTGGGGAGTTCCTTTTCATGAAGTGTGGGAGCGTCAAAGAGATCCAATGGAGAAAATGTTATACCTGCAAAATCAACAAACATGTTAGCTAGTATTCTTGCACGGCTCCGGGTTGTCACGCCCTCCGATTGTTGGTGGCTCCCAAGCATATCATAAGGCCTAAGGCATAAGCCCAAAATCCAAAGTCCAAAGCTCTTACGCCAAAGTGATAACCCTAATGTTTATAGCTCTAAGACCGAAGGCCTAAGCCCTCGTCCCAAAGCCCTAAGCTCTAAGACCAAATTCCTAAGCCCAAAGCAATAAGCGCAAAAGAATTAAGCAGAAAGTCCTAAAACTTAAGCTCTAAGACCAAAGCCCTAACCCTTAAGACCAAAGCTCTAAGCCCTAAGGCCAAAGCACAAACCCTAAAGCACAATGCCCAGAGACAAAAAACCTTTAGCTCTTAGCCCTAAACCCTAATCCCAAAGCCCTAAGTCATAAGCTCTATGTCGTAAGCATTAAGCCATAAGCCTGACACCCTATGCCAACAGCCTAAAGCTCAAAGCCAAAACTGCTAACACCAAACCTTAAGCTGAAAGCCCTAAGCCCTAAGCCCAAAACCCAAAGCCATAATCTCTAAGCGCTATGCCCTAATAAGAAGCCAAAGCTCTAATCTTAAAGGCCTAAGCCTAAAGCCTTATTTCATAAGCTGTAAGCTCAAAGCTTTAAGTACTAAGCCCAAATCCTTTAGCCTTAAGTCCTAAGCCCTATGCCCAGTGACCAAAGTTGAAAGCCATAAGCCCAAAGTCTTAAGCTCAAAGCTTAAAACCCTAAGCTCTAAGCTCTAAGCCCTAACATTTAAGCCCTAAGCCCAAAGCCTTAAGCTCAAAGTTGTAAGCCCAAAGCTCTAAGCCCAATACCCTTAGCCCAAATCCCAAAGCCTTAAACGCTAAACCCTATGCCCTATGTGTTACGCCTTTATCAATATGACCTAAGCCTTGATCTCTTGCCCTAAGCCCAAAAATTAAATCCTAAATACAAAAGTCATAAGTCCTTAGTCTTTAGCTGAAATCCCTAAGCCGTAAGCCGTAAGCCGTAAGCCCTAACACCTAGGCCCAAATCCTTAATTCCTAAACCCTTATCTCGGAGCCCAAAGACCAAAAACAAAAGACCTAAATCATAGGTTGAAAGGTCTAAGCCATAAGGCCAAAGCCATAAGCCATTATAATTAAGCCCAAAGCCCTAATCCGTAATCGCTAACAAAGATCCCTAAGCCATAAGCTATAATCGCAAACAAGGAGCCCAAAACCCTAAGCCCTAAGAAGTAATCTCAAGGCCTTAGGCCCCAAGCACAAAAAACACATACCTAGGTCCTAAGCTGTAAGCCCTAAGCCCAAAGCGCTAAGTCCTCAGACCTAACCCCAAACCTTAAAGCCCAAAGCTCTAAGCGTTAATCCCTAAGTTGTAAGGCCTAAGCCTTAGGGCCAACGTTATGAGCCCTAAGCATTAATTCCAAAGCCATAAGCCCTAAGCCTTAAGCCTTAAGCCCAAAGCCTTAAGCCTTAAGCCCTATGTCCAAAGCACTAAGGTCAGAGCCCTAAACCCTAATTCAAAACCCCAAATCCCTAAGCCATAAGCTCAAACCCCTAATCTCTAAGCTCCAGTAAAAAGCCCTAAATCCTAAGTCATAATATTAAGGTTGTAACCCCTATGACCTAAGCCCTAACACCTAAGCCTAAAATCGGAAGCCCTAAGTCCTAATCTTTGAGATCTAACCCTTAATACCTAGGGATTATGGTTATGTACTTAGGGCTTAGGGTTCTGTGCTTAAAGCCTAAGACTTAAGGAATAAGGCTTTATGCTTACGACTTAGGGCTTATGGCTTTAGGATTTTGGCTAAGGGCTTTGGGCTTTTGGATTTGGGCTTAGGACCTAGGTTTCTATGGTTAGGGCTCAAGACTTAAGGAATAATGCTTTGGGCTTATGGCTTAGGGTTTTGGGGTTAGGTATTAGAGCTTATAGCTTTGGTATTAGAACTTTGGTTTTAGGGATTAGGGCTTACGGCTTAGGCTTCTATGCTTATGTCTTTATCCTTAAGGCATAGGGCTTAGGGCATAAGGCATAGGTCTTAGAGCTTCACACTTTGAGCTTAGGGCTTAGGGCTTAGGGCTTAGGGTTTAGGGCTTACGCGTTAGGCATAGGGGTCACGACTTAAGGCTTTAGGTTAGTGCTTATGGCTTAGTACTTAAGGCTAGGGCTTGAGGCTTAGAGCTTATGAATTAAGGCTTAGGTCATTGGCCATAGGGCTTAGTGATTTGGGTTTGAGGCTTAGGGCTTAGCACTTAGGGATTAGGATTCTGTGCTTAGGGCTTAGGATTCTGTGCTTAAAGCTTAAGACGTAAGGAATAAGGTTTTGGGCTTAGGGCTTATCGCTTATGCTTTAGGCTTTGGGAATATGTATTCGAGCTTAGGGATTTGGTTTTAGAGCTTTGGGATTGACGATTAGAGCTTAGCTTTTAGGGCATTAGGATTAGGACTTTGGGCTTAGGGCTTAGGGCATAGGTCTTAGAGCTTAGGTGACATGCCACAGATTGGCATACCGAATGGAGCAATCACCCAATCCCGAGCTCGGGAATTTTCTAACATATTTGTTAATTTTGCAGGAAAATTAATTGATGAACTATACATTTCTAAGCCAACTTTAGAGGATCAAACAAGGCCAAAACACGTGATTAATTGGCATGGAGAAAAGGTGGACTTACAACCAAGAACCGAGCCTCCCGGAATCAAGCCCGCACATGAACCCGGTTGAAGTTCACGTTGCATGGTGAGTTAAAGTCACATGCAAACGTGACCAAATGTCCCACGACTCAACTCATCAACACTTCAATGGAGTGAAGGAATTTTATTGCATTTTTTAGTATAATTTTACGTTAATTTTTAAGTTACATTTTAGGAGAACCCGAGAGGGTTTCTCGGCTAGATACATTTTAGTTATTTTGCATGCTTTTGCATGGAGTTTTGCATGAGGGATTCTTGGCTGAAAGAAGGGTATTTTGGGCCAAGATAGAAGGGCAAATTGGCTGAAGGGGTGCAAGATCACGTGGCCATCACATTCTTGCATTCTCATTGGTCCAATTTTCCCTCCTTTATTTTCATTTCCAGCATGCATGTTGCATGACTTTGGCTCATAATTTTTCCTCCTTTTTTTCTTCTATTTTAAGATGATAAAACCTCCCCCAATGCTTGCTTGTAATTTTCAATTTGGAATTTGAATTAAAGTTGCTTTGAGCATCTCTCTCTCACGGGCATTTCCAACTTCAAAACCGGCAGCCGGCGCACCTCCGGCCACCGTAGGTTATCTCAAAAGAATCCTCCCTCCGAGCTGGAGATTTCTTGGTGCTTCAATACTCCAGCCTTCTTCAAGGACTTTAGGGTGAGGTTGAAGGTCACAAGCTCTTCCTTCCATCAATATTTTTCGTTTGGTTTTTGTTCTTTCCGCCGACAGATTTCCGGCCACCACCAAAAATGCCGTTACTGTTCCATTGATTTCCAACCGGTCCATCCGCGAGAATTCCTTCATTTTTGGAGGACTATCACCCATTTTCCTTCCAGAGTTCCACTCAAAGACTCAATCGCATCGTCGAGTTATTGCCCTCCAAATTCCAGTCCCGATTATGGAACTATCGGTTATCGTTTTTCCATTTAACCTAACCTGATTCTCCCACTTCCTAAAATCTAAACCCCCTCCATTCCGTGTCATTTGGTATCGGAGCCATAAATCCCTCCCCACCTTCCTCTTTACATCTGTTTTTATGTGATTTTAAGATTGAAGAATGGCCTTGAGAAGTGGTTCCAGCCATCAACCAAAATTGGAACCCGGTGTTGAAGAAACACATCTGTCATTAGTTATCCGAAGAGTGCTTAATACTCAAGCTCGAGAAGAGGAACTCCAACGAGAGAACATCTTTCATAGTAGGTATTTGATCCAAGAAAAGGTATGCTCACTTATTATTGATGGTGGTAGTTTCACTAACGAAGCATCTCGGGATTTAGTTGATAAACTTAAGTTGAAAACTAGTTTGCATCTAAGGCCTTATATACTACGTTGGATCAATGATGAGGAAGATCTCAAGGTTACCGAGCAAGTATCCATTGATTTCTCTATTGGAAGTTACAAAGATAAGGTGATGTGTGATGTGGTTCCCATGAGTGCAAGCCACTTATTACTCGGGAGACCATGGCAATTCGATCGGAGAGTTATGCATGATGGTTTTTCAAATCAATATTCCTTCAAATTCAACGGACGATCATTCAAATTAGTTCCTCTCGAACCGGCTCAAGTGGTCAAGGATGAACTTATTAATAAGGTGAGCTTGGCCAAAACCAATTTTTTTATGCCTCAAAAGAAAGAAGAAGAAGTTAAACCGGTTGTTGAAAAAGAAGCCGAACAAGTGGAAGAAATTGTCGGTATTGAGGATAATCACTCCTCCAAGGAATCTGAAAACTCTTGTGCTATCTTGGAGCCCCATCACGAGCCTAACCAAGAAGAAAAGATGGTGGATCTTCCGTTGGCAGCAAGTATTGAAGAAAGAACCTCAATAAAGATAGAGCTCCAACAAGACGGGATCGCCCACCCTATGTCTCGAACGACCGTGAACCAACCCTTTGGGTATGTAGATCCAATATTTACAGCGACCTCTCATCATTGCATGGAATGGACAAATGATTTTGAAGAGCTTGTAATGGAATACCATTGTATCCAAGTAGACCGAGAGGATGAAATGGTCAAACCGAAAAAGGTTGTGGCCAAAAGGTATGATCCATTTAACCAAGTGCTTAATTATCTTCATGAGATTGGCTGGATAGATAGTGGACATTTTAGTGATGTTGACGTGAACTTTTTGAAGAAGAATTTTGTGGTTGTTTTTGAGCATGCAAATTTTGAAGCTAAGGAACTTTTCTTGCAAAATTATGAACTTGCTTTGCTTAGTTGTAAAATTGAGAAATTAATGAGGGACAACTTATTTGGAATTACACATGATGATTTTAGAAGCTTCTTGAATTTCGATACATACATGAACCATGGTCATTGGATACAAAAGCTTGGTGTGATGAGATACTAAATACTCGTGATCTTGAAGTTGGTGCAGCGGCCTTTAAAACTTTTTTGCTTCCTTGGAATAAGATTATGATTGATCATGTCATTGAGAACAAGGAGAAGTATACAAGTGCGTGGTTTATTCTCTATTTTAAGATGGAAAAGTTTTGAACCAACCTTATGTTTTGGATATTATTTTTATCTTGGGATGAACGTTTACTTTGGGAAGAAACACATGGACGAATTTGGGTTATCAACTTCTTTTGGTGGCTAAATGGTTTACAACTTCTCATCCTTCTAACATGTGGTGATAATGTGAAGTCTTGGTGCCCTAAAGGAGTGAATAGAGAAAACACCGTGCATGGAAAGAATGATTACTTTCGGAAATCACAATAGGCGTGCACCCGCCACGATTGGTTAGTAGTTCCTTTCTTGCTAACTAATAGCTCCAAAGATTTTACGGTACTTATGCATAGATCCCATGAATACTTGGAAGAATACATTGCTGATTATTATGGGAACAATATGGATTATAATTGGGATAGTGAAACTCATGTGGAACTAGTTATGTGGTGGCATAGTATAAACCAGATTAATGATTACTTTGGCTGAGGAAAGAATGATGTTGTTGTGAAATGCATAGAATCTTATGAAACACCAACATAAATTGTTCATGGATGGCTCACTTTTAAGAAGGTCTCAAGCATGAAGAATTTTCGGGGTGATGAATTCAACCCAATTACATGCAAACTCGAGTTACCCGGCAATTATGGACTTTTAGCCACATATGATGTATAAGATCTTTCTCCATTTGCTGGCTATGATGAAGATGAACAAGATGGAGCTGACTCCCCCTTGGATTTGAGGTCAAATCCTCAAAAATCCAGGGAGGATGACATGCCACGGATTGGTATACCGAATGGAGCAATCACCCGAGCCCGAGCTCGGGAATTTTCTAACATATTTGTTAATTTTGCAGGAAAATTAATTGATGAACTATACATTTCTAAGCCAACTTTAGAGGATCAAACAAGGCCAAAACACGTGATTAATTGGCATGGAGAAAAGGTGGACTTACAACCAAGAACCGAGCCTCCCGGAATCAAGCCCGCACATGAACCCGGTTGAAGTTCACGTTGCATGGTGAGTTAAAGTCACATGCAAACGTTACCAAATGTCCCACGACTCAACTCATCAACACTTCAATGGAGTGAAGGAATTTTATTGCATTTTTTAGTATAATTTTACGTTAATTTTTATGTTACATTTTAGGAGAACCCGAGAGGGTTTCTCGGCTAGATACATTTTAGTTATTTTGCATGCTTTTGCATGGGGTTTTTCATGAGGGATTCTTGGCTGAAAGAAGGGTATTTTGGGCCAAGATAGAAGGGCAAATTGGCTGAAGGGGTGCAAGATCACGTGGCCATCACATTCTTGCATTCGCATTGGTCCAATTTTCCCTCCTTTATTTTTATTTCCAGCATGCATGTTGCATGACTTTGGCTCATAATTTTCCCTCCTTTTTTCCCTCTCTTTTCAGCTGATAAAACCTCCCCCAATGCTTGCTTGTAATTTTCAATTTGGAATTTGAATTAAAGTTGCTTTGAGCATCTCTCTCTCACGGGCATTTTCAACTTCAAAACCAGCAGCCGGTGCACCTCTGGCCACCGTAGGTTATCTCAAAAGAATCCTCCCTCCGAGCTGGAGATTTCTTGGTGCTTCAATACTCCAGCCTTCTTCAAGGACTTTAGGGCGAGGTTGAAGGTCACAAGCTCTTCCTTCCATCAATATTTTTTGTTTGGTTTTTGTTCTTTCTGCTGGCAGATTTCCGGCCACCACAAAAAATGCCGTTACTGTTCCATTGATTTCCAACCAGTCCATCCGCGAGAATTCCTTCATTTTTGGAGGACTATAACCTATTTTTCTTCCAGAGTTCCACTCAAAGACTCAATCGCGTCATCGAGTTATTGCCATCCAAATTCCAGTCCCGATTCTTGAATTATCGGTTATCATTTTTCCATTTAACCTAAGCCGATTCTCCCACTTCCTAAAATCTAAACCTCCTCCATTCCATGTCATTAGGCATTAGGCATAGGGGTTACACTTAGGGCTTTAGGCACTAAGCTGAGTGCTTACGTCGTAGTACTTGGAACTTATGACTTTGGGCTTAGCCCTTTTGGCTGAAGGCTTAGGGGTTAGGGATTAGCACTTTCGGCTTTGGGCTTCCAGTTTTGCTTTGGTCTTTGGGCTTAGGGCTTAAGGCTAAGGTCCTAAGGCTTAGGGCTTTTGGCTTAGGGCTTTGTACTTTGGGATGAGGGGTTATGGCTTAGGGTCCTATGCTTATTGCTTAAGATTTAAGGAATAAGGCTTTGTGCTTAGGGCTTATGGCTTTGGGTTTTGGGGTTAGGTATTAGAGCTTAGGGCTTTGGTATAAGAACTTTGGGCTTGCTGCTTATGGCTTAGCTTTTAAGGCTTATGGCTTAGCTTTTAAGGATTATGCTTTAGCTTTTAAGGCTTATGGCTTTAGCCTTAAGGCATAAGGCTTAGGGCTTAGAGCTTAGGGCATAGGGCATATGTCTTAGAGCTTTGGGCTTTGGGCTTGGGGCTTAGGTTTTAGGGATTTGGGCTTAGGGCTTTGGGCGTAGGGCTTAGGGCTTTGGGCTTGGGGCTTAGGACATAGGTCTTTGTGCTTAGGGATTAGGGCTTAGGGCTTAGAGCCTTGGGCTTAGTTCTATAGGCTTAGGGCTTAAGGCTTAGGATTAGGTCTTATGGCTAAGGACTTAGGGCTTTAGGCTTTGGGGCTCAGGCTTTCGGCTTAAAGCTGAAGCATAAGGGTCAAAGTTTAGGCCTTAGGGCTTATGGCAAAGGTTTTTTGTTTTTGAGCTTATGGCTTAGGACATTAGTCGTTGGGCTTAGAGCTTAGCTCTTTAGGCTTAAGGCATAGGGCTCAAGGCTTAGGGCTGAGTGCATAGGGCTTAAGTGACATGCCACGGATTGGCATGCCAAGCGGAACAATCACCCGAGCCCGAGCTCGTAATTTTTCTAATATGTTTGTTAATTTTGCAGGAAAATTAATTGAAGAATTATACATTTCTAAGACAACTTTGGAGGATCAAACAAGGCCAAAACACATGATAATTTGGCGTGGAGAAAAGGTAGATTTTCAACAAAAAACCGAGAGCTCCGGAATCAAGCCCGAACCCGAACCCGATTGAAGTATCACGTTGCATGGCGAGTTGGAGTCCCATGAAAAAGTGATCAAGGGTTCCACAACTCAACTCGCCAGCATTTACATAGATTAAAGGTATTTTATCACATTTTTAGCTTAATTTTTAAGTGAATTTTAGGTTGGATACTTGGAGAACCCGAGAGGGTTTCTCGGCTAGGTTTTATTGTGTTTATTTTTGCATGCTTGCATGGGGTTTTGTATGAGGAATTTTCAGCTAGGAGAAGAGTCTTTTGGGTCAAGGAAGAAGGGAAAATTGGCTGAGGAGATTCAAGATCTCGTGGCTTTCACATTCTTGCAATCTCATTGGTCCAATTTTCCCTCATTTATTTCAATTTCCAGCATTCAAGTTGCATGCCTTTGGCCATCATTTTTCCCTCCCTTTTTCCCACTCTTCTCAGCAGATAAAACCTCCCCCATTGCGTAATTGTAAGGCAATTTGGAACTTGAATTAAAGAAGCTTTTAGCTCTCCCTCTCCCAGGACATTTTGCAACTTCAACCGGCAGCCAACGATCCTCCGGCCACCGTTGTTCTTCAAGGGTTCCCTCCTCCGAGCTGGGGTTCTCTTTTTGCTTCAAAGTCTCCAGCCTTCCTCAAGGTCATAGGGTGAGCTTGAAGTCCATAAGCTCCTTCTTCATCGTTGATTTCGTTTGATATTTCCTTTCTTCCGCCGGTTGTCAATTTCCGGCCACCGCTGAGCATTGTTACTGTTCCATTACATTCCGACCGATCCATCCACGTGATCACCTTAAAATTTTGAGGTGTATTACTTAACCCTTCCCCAAAGTTCTCCTCAAAATGTCAGCCTGAAAATCGATCTTATCGTTGAGTTATCACCGTCCCAAATTCCAATCCCGATTCTGGAATTATCGGATTATCATTTTCCATTAACCTAACCTGATTCTCCTACTTCCTAAATCTAATCCCCCTCCATTATGTGTCATTAAGGCTAGGCTCACAGCTTAGGTTTTCATGCTTTAAACATAGAACTTAGGGCATATGGCTTAGGGTATAGGGCAGCTTAGGGTTTAGGGCTTAGGGCTAAGGGCTTTAACCTTTGGGCTTTGGGGTTTGGAATTTTGGCTAAGGGCTTAGGGCATAAGCCACAGGTCGACAAGCATAGGGCTTAGTGCTTTGGGCTTAGGGCTTAAAGCTTAGCTTTTAAAGTTTTTGACTTTGGGGTTTGTGGTTTGGGCTTAGGCATAAGGGTCATAGTTTAGGGCATTGGTCTTTGGGCTTAGATCTTAGGTCTTAGGACTTAGCAGTTAAGGCTTAGTGCTTATGGATTAGGGTTTTGAGATTAGGGCTTTGGCTATTGGCTTAAGTAATAGGACTTAAATCTTAGGGCTTAGGGCTTATGGATTAAGCTTTTGAGATTAAGACTTTGGGCTTTTGGCTTAGAGCATACAACTTAAGGCTTAGGCTTTAGGCATAGGTGTTACAGCTTTGCGCTTAAGGCATAGGCCCTTGGGCTGCGTAGTGCTTAGAGTTAGGCCTTGTTGTTTTGGGCTTACGACTTAGGCTTTAGGGTTTTGGGCTCTGGGATTTTGGCTTTGTGCTTTTGGAATTTTGCTGTGGGCTTTGGGCTTTGGCCTTACGACTTATGGCTTAGGGCTTCAGGATTTGGGCTTAGGGTATAGGATTTAGGATTTGGGCTTTAAGTTTAAGGCTTAAGGCTTAGAGTATAGGGCTTTGGGCTTAAGAGTTAAGGCTTTATGTAACAACCCGATTCCAGAGTCACCGCTTACTTGCTTATCTTACTTACTTACTTACTGACTTACTCACTTCGGCGACCCGAGAACCGGTCCGTTACTTGCTTCTTGCTTACCTACTTACTTAGGTGAAAAACTCATTTTCTTTAAATTTCTGAAAAACTATCTTTAGCTTATAAAATAGTTTACAAGAAATACCGTCGAATTAAAAATGTACATACACCCTTTGAGAATAACAATTTACTATTCCACCTTTTATCAAAATACATAAGCATTTAATAACTTAAACTTACAGCGGAAGAATATAGTTCAAATACATTCATTTCAAAAGCTTTGTATATCCATCACACCAAAATAAGGGTATACATTTTAATTACATATCCAAAATATTCAAAATATTTTTATAAAATAACTTGTGTGTGTCATACATCACTCCCCGTCGGTCATCGCTCAATAAACCGTATCATTTGGACACTCTTCTGCTCTATCCCCATGATCAGTCATTGGCACAATTTCCTCCATTATATTCCCTACATTGCAAAGCCTAAACTATGAGCCTAAAGCTCAGTAAGAAGCATGACTATAAAATGCAATGCATGAGTATGCTATGTTGTTAAAACAATGCACAATTTCATTCACGTTTCTTAGGTTCATATCTTCTTTATCTTTAGAAATATTACAGGATCTCAAGAACACTCCCTCTAGGAATTTTGGTTTATGCTTTGGGCTTAAGTGTTAGGGTCATGGTTTTGGGCTCAAGGCTTAAGGCCTAATGCTTTAAGCTTTGGGCTTAAGGCTTATAGCTCAGGGCTTTAAGCTTAGGGCTTAGCAATTTGGGCTTATGGATTTGGGCTTTGGGCTCTGAGCTTTTATCTTAGGGCTTAGGTCATAAGAACTAGGGCTTTGGGCATAGGGCTTTTTGGTTTGGGTTTAATGCTTTTGGTTTGGGTTTAGGGCATATGGCATTGGTCTTTGGTATTCGGGCTTAGGGCTTATGAAATTAAGGGTAAGGGCTAGGGCTTTTGGCTTTCACCTTAGGGCATCAAAATTAGGGAATAGGTCTTTGAACTTTGGGCATAGGTCTCACTGTTGTGGGCTTAAGGTCTAAGGCTTATGGCTTAGGGCTTCGGGCTTTGAGCTTTGGGAGTTGGGATTTTGGCTTTGGGCGTTATGCTTAAGGCTTTGTGCTTAGGGCTTTGTGCTTATGACTTAAAACTGAGAGCTTTGGACTTAGGGCTTTGGGCTTCAAACTATGGCTATGGGCTTTGGCCTAAGGCTTAGGGCCTAGGGCCTAGGGCCTAGGGCTTGGGACTTAGAGAGTAGCAATCACGACTTAGATCATAAGGCTTTGGGCTTATGAAGTGCTTATAGATTAGGGCATTATGATTAAGGTCTTGGGCTTAGGGTTTAGGGCACAAGGCTTAGGCATTAGGCATAGGGGTATACCTTAAGGCTTACGAGTTTGGGCTTAGTGCTTTTGGCTTAGGGCTTAGGTCTTAGGGCTTATGGATTAGCACAATAGGCTTAGGGCTCATGGCATAAGTCTTTGAGCTGAAGGCTTAGAGTTTAGTGCTTTTGTTGAGGGCTTAAGCCTTTGGGCTTTAGGCTTTGGGTTTTTTGCTTAGGGTTTAAGCATAATGGTCACAGTTTAGGGCTTAGGGCATTGGGCTTTGGGCTTAAAGCTTATGGATTTGGGCTCTAAGCCTTAAGTTTAGGGATTTGAGCTTAAAGCTTTAGGCTTTGGGCTTAGAGCTAAAGTAATAAGGCTTAGGGCTTAGGGCTTAGGCGATAAGGCTTAAGGCATATGGCTTAAGACTTTGGGTTATGGTCTTACAACTTAAGTCTTAGGGCTTAGTGACATGCTTCGGTCTACACCTAAGGGAGCCATCACCCGATCCCTAGCTCGGGATCCTTCTAACAAGTTTGTTCTTTTTGCAGGAATAGCTTTACTCGATTTCAAGTTATTGGCACCCTTGGAATTAGACAAGGATAAACCGGTTAACACAATAGTTTGGGCCACGATCGGTCTACACAAATGTGGTGGCTGATGCATTATCAATGAGGTATTTTCTTTTATCCGAGTTGAATTCGAGGTTTTTGGGTATTTATTGGATAAAAGAAGCTTACAAAGATGACCTAGATTTTGGCAAATGGTATGAGTTAGGCCATAAGAAAGTTGAATGTGGATATTATATCATGGAAGGTTTCTTGTTTAAAGGAGGGAAGTTATGTATTCCTAGAGGGAGCCTTCGGGAATCGCTTATAAAAGAAGCGCATGGTGGTGGACTTGCTAGTCATTTTGGTGAGAAGAAAACAATGGAGATTCTTAAGGAACACTTTTATTGGCCTCATTTGTTTCGAGACATTCACAAAGTGTTGGAGAAATGCATAATATGTAAGAAGGCTAAGAGTAGGTTGCTTCCTCACGGCTTGTACTTACCTCTTCCCGTGCTTAATCATCCTTGGACGAAAGTGAGTATGGATTTCATGCTAGGCCTCCCCCGGACTTGTAGATCAAAAGATTCTATTATGGTTGTGGTAGACCGTTTTTCCAAGATGGCTCATTTTGTGGCTTGTGCTAAAACCGACGATGCAGTTCACATGGCCGAATTATATTTCAAGGAGGTGGTAAGATTGCATGGTATTCCGAAAACCATAGTTTCGGATAGAGACACCAAATTTTTAAGTGTGTTTTGGAAGACCTTATGGCGAAAGGTCAGAACAAAATTACTCTTTAGTACCTCGTTTCATCCTCAAACCGATGGACAAATGGAAGTTGTTAACCGAACTTTGGGAAGCTTATTAAGGAGTGTGGTGAACAAGAAATTGACGGACTGGGACATACAACTACCTTATGTGGAGTTTTCTTACAACCGAAGCATGCATAGTGCGACCAAATCAAGTCCAATTGAGGTGGTTTACGGATTCAACCCTCTCACCCCGCTAGACCTCGTGCCGATCCCATCTAAAGAAGTTACCAATCCGGATGGAGCAAAGAAAGCGAAATTAGTGAAGCAACTCTATGAACGGGTAAGCAAGTCCATAAAAAAGCCAATGACGCCGATGCTAAGTACACGAACCGAGGAAGAAAAGAGTTGAACTTTAAAGAAGGAATTTTAGTTTGGTTACATTTGAGGAAAGAACATTTTCCAAACCAACAGGATCTAAACTAGCTCCTAGAGCTGATGGACCTTTCAAAATCACCGAGAAAATCAACCCTAATGCATACAAGTTAGAACTACCAGGGAAATATGGAGTTTCCGCCACGTTTAATGTTCAAGACCTATCACCGTATATTAATGATGAAGAAGAGGTGGATGATGAGCTTGAACAACAATCGGATTTGAGGACAAATCCTAAAGTACCCCAGGAGGATGACATGCTTCGGTCTACACCTAAGGGAACCATCACCCGATCCCGAGCTCGGGATCCTTCTAACAAGTTTGTTCTTTTTGCAGGAGAAGCTTTACCTGATTTCAAGTTATTGGCACCCTTGGAATTAGACAAGGATAAACCGGTTCACACAATAGTTTGGGAGGAATAGCCATCCACGATCGGTTTCACGCCTAATCCACGTCCTAAAGCCTTTGACAAAATTGAAGAATAAAAGTTGTTTCTCTTATGTTTTTGCATTCAATTTTCATTTTCCCGAACTAGGTTTTTTTTTTACATCGGTTGCATGGATTTGCATGGGATTTCTAGTGTTAGCCAATTATCATTTGGGAGGATATTTGGGACATTTCCTTGGAGCCTAATGAGCTGGAGGAGGAGCGTAGGAAGAGCGTCCCATGAAGGCTCTCATTGGTCCATCTTTCAAGCCATGGATTAGTGTTCTTGGAGATTATCTACGCCGTCCGATGATAAGCATGTTTTAGTTTAATTTTCTATTTAATCCTCCCCATGCAAGTGCAATTGGCAGATTTGATTGAATAAAGATTTATCATTTTCCCTAGCTACTGTTTGATTGGATATCTCACAATTGGCTGAAGGGATTGCCTTCAATTTTTGAGATTTTTATCAAACCCTAATCGGTTTTTTTCCCATTTTTTCTTCCTCACATTCCATTTTGTGTCATTTGGTATCAGAGCCTAGATATCCCTTCCCACCTTCATCTTCCCTCTGTTTTTTAGTTATTTTGAAGATTAAAGAATGATGACAATAAGTGGTTTCCACTACAATCCCAATCGGGATCCGATTCCACCAAATAATTCAAACCCTCAAACTTCTCCGACCCCGAGTCCGGATATGCCGGAATCTAGTGTCTAAGGGCAGCTTGATGAACTTTTTAAGAGATTTGATACTATGCTCCATCAAATGGAAACTATTACATCCACCTTGAAGCCTCCACCGAATGTACCTCCTCGAAGAAGATCTGAAAGTAGGGCGAGAAGGTCTCGGGAATTCATACCCGAGGATTTAGAAGATGAAGAATTCAACATGTATAAGCCATTCAACCGGGAAGATAACATGAGACACGTCAAGGTATATATTCCACCATTAAATGGTACTGGTAATGGTGATGCTTTTATTTATTGGATGGAGAAGGTCGATAAAATTTTTGAGTGCTACAATAGTTGCAATTAGTATCCTTTGAACTCACAGGGTACGCTAGTTTATGGTGGAATAGCTTGAAAGAACAAAGAAGATGAGATGGAGAGGAAATTATTTTGTCATGGAGAACTATGAAGACAAATATGAGGAAAAGATTCGTGCCAATTCATTACAAGCAAGAACTCTTTTTACAACTACAAACGTTAAATCAAACTTCCATCTTGGTAGAAGACTATTTAACTGAGTTCGAGATCCTTAGAATAAGATGTGATCTTTTGGAACCCGTGGAGCAAATCATAGCTCGGTTCCTAAGGGGATTGAATAAGGAGATTGGGGACATTATAGAGCTTTATCCTATTGATACTTTGGATTCGGTAATTCAACTTGCTTTGAAGGTGGAAAGACAAGTGAAGAGAAAGGGCAAGGGAGTATCCAATAAATTTATTCCCAAAGTCACCACATAAGCCATTTGCAAAACCCGAAAATAAAATTCCTTATGACAAACCTTGGATGCAAAAGAAAGATGGAGAAGTGAAACCGAATGAAGACAATAATCGGCCCCGAACCCAAGAGATCAAGTGCTTCAAATGCCTTGGTCTCAGACATATTGCCTCTCAATGCCCCAACAAGCGTGTGATGATCCTTAGAGAGGATACTAATGAAGTGGTAAGTGAGGATGAATTGAAAGAAGAATCGGTTACAAACATGGAATCCGATGAATAAGTTTGTCATGCTCAAGAGAGTTCCCTTTTAATGGTTATCCAAAGCATGCTCACCACTCAAACTCGGCATGAAGACCTTCAAAGGGAGAATATCTTCCATGGTAGATGTTCGATACAAGGGAAGATTTGCTCATTAATTATAGATGGAGATAGCTGCACCAATGTAGCCTCGGGATCTTGTTGAGAAACTCGGGTTGGAAATAACTACTCATCCGAATCCTTACAAATTACGATGGTTGAATGACAAAGACGATATCAAGGTATCAAAGCAAGTGAATATAGAGTTTGCAATCGATAAATACAAAGATCATGTTTTATGTGATGTAGTACTGATGAGTGCTAGCCACCTTTTACTTGGGAGACCATGGCAATTCGATAGGAAAGCTATCCATGACGGGTTTACCAATCATTATGCCTTCAAAATTAGTGGGCGTTCCATCAAATTAGTACCTTTTGAACCGGGGGAAGTGGCTAAAGATGAAATTGCAAGGAAGAAATATATGTCTAAAAACAACTTATTCATGACCAAGGAGGAGTTGTTGAGAACTATCTTAGAAAGGAGATCCATTGATACTTATCATGTTCAAGGAAAGGATGGAAGAAATGGGAGAGTTTCCTAAGGAGATTCGAGCACTCCTTGAAGAATATCAAGATGTTTTCACGGAAGAACTACCATTAGGCCTACCACCATTTTGGGGAATTGAGCATCAAATAGATTTACAACTGGGTGGCATCCTTCCAAACCGACCCTCATAGGGCTTTGGCTTTGGGCTTTGGGTTTTAAGCTTAAGGCTTACAACTTCTCGCTGGGGACTTAGGGTTTAGGGTTTATAGATTAGGGATTAGGGCATAAGGATTTAGGCTTTGGGCTTAAGGCTTAGGGCTTAAGTCTTAGGCGTTAGGCATCAGGCTTTTGGCTCAGGGCTTAGGCTTGGAGATTAGCAGTTAGGGCTTAATGCTTATGGATTATGGTTTTTAAGATTAGGGCTTTGGCTTTGGTCTTAGGGTATAGAACTTAAGGCTTCGGGCTTATGAATTAGGCCCTTGAGATTTAGGCTTTTGTCTCTGGACATAAGGCATACGACTTAAGGCTTAGGCACTAGGCATATATGTTACGACTTAGCTCTTAAAGTATAGGCCCTTGGGCTTAAGATTTAGGGCACAGTGCTTAGAATTAGGCCTTAGGCTAACAAATTAGGCTTTAGAGCTGTGGGCTTTATAATTTTGGCTTTGAGCTTTAGAAATTTGGCTTTGGTTTTTGGCCTTAGGCTTTACAATTTATGGATAAGAGCTTTGGGATTCGGCCTTAGGGTTTATGGTTTGGGGTTTGGGTTAAGGCTTCAGGCTTAGGGCTTAGAGTGCATGGGTTAGCTCTTGGACTAAAGAATTAAGGCTTTAGGCTTTGGGCTTAGGGTTAAGGACTTTAAAATTTTGGTTTAGAGCTTTAGGATTAGGGCATAGGGCTTAAATCTATAGGCTTTGGTCTTAGGGCTTAAGGCTTAAGGCTTTGGGCTTTGGGGTTAGTGCTTTGGGATAAATTTTGTCTTTAGCCTTTAGTTTAGAGATTTGAGCTTAAAGCTTTAGGCTTTAGGCTTAGGGCTTAGGTAATAAGGCTGAGAGCCTAGAGCTTAGGTGATAAGGCTTTGGGCTTTAGTGTTTGGGCTTTTCGCTTAGGATTTAAGCATAACGGTCACAATTTAGGTCTTAGGGCTTAAGGCCTAGGGCGTTGGGCTTAGGGCTTTGAGATTAGGGCTTTGGGCATAGGGATTTGGGCTTTAAGCCTTAGGTTAGTAGATTTGAGTTTAGAGCTTTAGGCTTTGGGCTTAGCGCTTAAATAATAAGGCTTAGGGCTTAAGGTTTAGGTGATAAGGCTTAAGGCATATGGCTTAAGACTTTGGGTTGTGGTCTTATAACTTAAGGCTTAGGGTTTAGGGCTTAGAGCTTAGGGCTAAGGGCTTTGGGAGTAGAGCTTAGAACTTAATGTGACATGCCCACAGATTGGCATGCCAAGCGGAGTAATCACCCGAGCCCGAGCTCGGAATTTTTCTAATATGTTTGTTAATTTTGCAGGATAATTAATTGAAGAATTATACATTTCTAAGCTAACTTTGGAGGATCAAACAATGATAATTTGGCACGGAGAAAATGTGGATTTTCAACCAAAAACCGAGAGCTCCGTAATCAAGCCCGAACCCGAACCTGATTGAAGTATCATGTTGCATGGCGAAATTGGAGTCCCATGAAAAATTGATCAAGGTCTCCACGACTCAACTCACTAGCATTTCCATGGATTGAAGGGATTTTATCACATTTTTAGCTTAATTTTTCCGTGAATTTTACGTTGGATATTTGGAGAACCCGAGAGGATTTCTCGGCTAGGTTTTATTTTGTTTATTTTTGCATGCTTGCATGGGGTTTTGCATGAAGAATTTTTGGCTAAGAGAAGGGTATTTTGGGCCAAGGAGGAAGGGAAAATTGGATGAGGAGATTCAAGATCACGTGGCTTTCACATTCTTTCAATCTCATTGGTCCAATTTTCCCTCCTTTATTTCAATTTCCAGCATGCAAGTTGCATGCCTTTTGCCCTCAATTTTCCCTCCCTTTTTCCCACTCTTCTCAGCAGATAAAACCTCCCCCATTGCGTGATTGTAAAGGCAATTTGGAATTTGAATTTTAGTAGCTTTTCAGCTCTCCCTTCATCGGGCATTTTCCACTTTCAACCGGCAGCCGGAAGTTCCTCCGGCCACCGTTGGTTCTTCAAAGGTTCCCTCCTCCGAGCTGGGGTTCTCTTTTTGCTTCAAAGTCTCCAGCCTTCCTCAAGGACATAGGGTGAGCTTGAAGTCCATAAGCTCCTTCTTCCATCGTTGATTTCGTTTGATATGGCTTTGATCTTTGTGCTTAGTGCATATGTCTTTGAATTAGGCCAATGGCTTAAAGCTTTGGGCTTGAAGCTTTAGTTTTGGAGATTTGGGATAAGGGATTAAAGGTTTGGCCGCATGACATTTATGGCTTAGGACTTAGGGCTAAAGGCTTACGACATTTAGCTTTGGGCTTTGGGCTGTAAGGTTAGGGATTAGAGCTTTGGGCTTTGGGCTATCTTCTTTCGAGCTTAAGGATTAGGGCTTTGAGCTTTGGGCTCTGGGCTTATAGTCATAGCTTAGGGATTTAGACATAGGTCTTTAAGCTTTTGGCTTAGGGCTTAAAGCTTAGAGCTTAAGGCTTAGGACATAGGGTCTAGGGCCTATGCTTAGAGCATAGGGCTAAACCAAAGTCAAAACCACAAATCACAAAGCCCAAAGCCATGTGCTCTAAGCCTAGGCTCTAAGCACTCTGGTCTAAACCCTAAGTCTTAAGCCTTAAGCCCTAAGCATAAAGTTAAAAGCTCAAACCCAAAGACCTAATCCTTAAGCGCTAAGTCTTAAGCTTTAAGCTTTAAGCTCTAAGTGCTTAGGGACAAGCCCTAAGCTCTATCCCCTATGCAGGAGGCCTAAAGCCCTAAGCCTTTAGCGCTAAGTCGTAAGCGTTGTGCCATAGCAATAAATTTGAATCCCTAAGCACTAAGCCTTATTCTAAACCCTAAGCCCTAAGCCCTATGCTCTATGCCCTGTGCCTCTAGCCAAAGACAAAAGCCCAAAGCCCAAAGTTGAAAGCCAAAAGCCATAAGCCCTAAGACTTAAGCCTTAAGCTCTATGCCCTGTGCCTCTAGCCAAAGACAAAAGCCCAAAGCCCAAAGTTGAAAGCCAAAAGCCATAAGCCCTAAGACTTAAGCCTTAAGCTCTATGCCCTAAGCCCTTTGGCATATACAATGAACCCAAAGTCCAAAGCATAAAAGGGAAAGCCTAAAGCCGAAAGCCAAAAGCCCTAATTCCTAAGACCTATGCCCTAAGCCTTAGGCCTTAAGACCTGAGGCCAAAGCCCAAAGCTCAACGCAAAAAGCCCTATGCCCAATGCCCTAAGCCCAAATTCCTAAGCCATATGTCAAAACCCGAAAGCCCAAAGCCCAAACCCTAAGCCCTAAGCCTTATGCAATAAGCCCTAAGCTCTAAGCCTAAGCCATAAGCCCTATGCTCTTAGAAAAAAGCCATAAGCCCTAATCTCTAAGCCTATGTCTTAAGCCTTAAGCTTTAAGATCTAAGAGCTAAGGCCCCAAAGCCCTAAGCCATATGCCTTATTCCATTGGCCCTAAGCCCAGAGCCCTAGGCCATAAGTCTTAAGCCCTAAGCCTTAACTCTTATGGTTAAGCCCTAAGTGCTAAGTCCTATGCCCTTAGCTTAAAGCCCAAAGCCCTAACTCTTATGATAAATTGCTAAGCATTAACTCAAGTCCTATGCACTAAGCTTAAAGCCCAAACCCCTATGCCATAAGCCCTAAACCAAAAGCCCTAATCCTTAAGCCTCAAGCACAAGGCTCTAAGCCCTAAGAGCTAAGCCCGAAGCCCTAGACCCAAAGCCCTAAGCCTTATTCCCTAATCCCTAAGACCAAAGCCCTATGCATTATGCCCTAAGCCCAAAGCCCAAAGCCCAAAGCCCTTAATGTAAGCCCTAAGACTAAAGCGATACAACTTAAGCCCTAAGCACTATTTTGTATACTCTAAGTGTTAAGCGCTATCCCTAAGCCGTAAGTCGTAAGCCCAAAGCTAAAGCACTAAGCACTAAACAAAAAGCCCTAAGCCAAAAGCCCTAAGCCCTAAGCCAAAGCCCTATGCCCTACGCACACTGCCCTAAGCTCTAATCCCAAACCCCATATCCCAAAAACTAAGCCCTAACCTTAAATCCATAGGCCCTAAGACGTAACACTAACCCTAAGCCCTAAGCGCTAAACCCTATTCTTAAGCCCTATGCCCTCAGCCTAAAGCCCTAGGCCTTTAAGCCCTAAACTCAAAGCCCTAATCCCTAAGTCTTATGCCCTAAGCGCTAAGTCCTAAGCGCTATGCAAAAGCCATAGACTAAATTTCATAAGCCATAAGCCCTATTTTGTATACCCTAAGCCTTAAGCGCAATCCCTAAGTTGTAGGCCCTAAGCTCAAAGCCCAAGGCTCTAATCCCTAAGCCTTAAGCACTAAGCCAAAAGCCCTAATACCAAAGCTTTAAGTTGTAAGCCTTATTCCCTTGGCCCTAAGCCCAAAGCCCTAGGCCATAACTCTTAAGTCCTACGGTTAATCCCTAAGCACCAAGTCCTATGCCCTAAGCTTAAAGTTTAAAAGCCCAAAGCCATAAGCCCTTAGCACTAACTCTTACGCTTCAGCGCTAAGCTCTAACTCTTATGCTTAAGTCCTAAGCGCTAACTCCTATGCTCTAAGCTCAAAGCCGTATGCCCTAACCCTAAACCCGAATCCCTAGACCTTAAACCTTAAGGTCAAAGTCCTACACCTAAAGCCCTAAGCCTTATTCCCTAAGCCCTAAGATCAAAGCTCTATGCATTATGCTCTAAGCCCAAAGCTCAAAGCCAAAGCCCTAAATATAAGCCTTAAGACTAAACAACGACTTAAGCCTTAAGCGTTATTTTGTATACCCTAAGCCTTAAGCACTATCCCTAAGCCATAAGCCCTAAGCCTTATCCCCAAAGCCCAAAGTGCTACGCCCTAAGCCTTAAGCACTAAGCAAAAAAGTCCTAAGCCCAAAGTCTAAAGCCCTAAACCAAAGCCCTATGCCCTAAGCTCTAATCACAAACCCCAAAGTCCAAAAACCTAAGCCCTAACCTTAAAGCCATAGGCCCTAAGACGTAACCCTAACCCTAAGTCCAAAGCCCTAAGTGCTAAACCCTGTTCGTAAGCCCTATGCCCTAAGCTTAAAGCCCTAAACATTAAGCCTTAAACTCAAAGCCCTAATCCCTTAGCCTTCTGCCTTAATCTCTAAGTCCTAAGCGCTATGTGAAAGCCATAAACTTTAATTCCTAAGCCTGAAGCCCTATGCCCTCTTCTCTGAGCAGAATGCCAAAAGCCAAAAGCCCAAAGTTCAAAGCCAGAAGCCCTATGCCCTAAGACGTAAGCCCAAAGCCCTAAGACCTAAGCCCTCAACCATATGCCCTAAACTCAAAAACTGAAAGCCAAAGCCTAAAAAGTGATAGCCAAAAGCCTTAAGCCCCAAGACCAAGGCCCTAAGCCTTAAGCCCTAAGTTAAATGCCCCAAGGCTAAAGTGTAAAAGCTAAAAACCAAAGTCTTAAGCCCTAAGACCAAAGTCATAAGCCCTACCCCCTAAGTCTAGAGAACAAAGTCTTAAGCCATATGCCTTACGCCCTATGCCCTTAGCCATAAGCTTTAAGCGTTAACCTCTATGACATGAGCCCTAAGCCCTAATCTATATGCCCTAGGCCCTAAGCCCTAATCTATATGCCCTAGGCCCTAGCCCTATGCCCAAAGCCATACCCTAAGTCCAAATCCTAAAGCCCAAGTCATAAAGCCCAGTACCCAAACCCCTAAGCCCTATGCCTTAAGCCAAGATCCCTATGCCCTAAGCCCTAGGCCTTAAGCCCTAATCTATATACTCTAAGCACAAAGGCCTAAGGCCTATTTCCCAAGCCCTAAGCCTTAAGCATTAGGCTTTAAGCCTAAGAGCTAAGGCCCAATCTCTAATAAAAAAGCCGTAAGTTGTAAGCCTTATTCCCTAATCTCAAAGATCTAAGCTCTATGCCATACGCAACAACTCAAAAGTCCAAAGCCCAAAACCCTAACCCTTATGCTTTAGCCCGGAGTGCTAAGTCCTATGCCCTAAGCCTTAAAGCCCAAAGTCGTAAGCCCTAAAATCAAAGCTCTAATTACTAAGCAGAAGCAATAAGCACTAAGCTCTAAGCCTCAAGCCCTATCCGCTGCGACCAAAGCTCTAAACTAAAAGCTTGATTTACTAAGCCTTATTCACTAAGCACTATGACCTACACCCAAACCCCTAAGCCCAAAGCCCCAAACCAAAACCCAAATCCCTTAGCCCTTAGAAAAAAGCCAAGATTCCAAAGCCCAAATCCCAACGCCCAATGCCCAACGACCTTAGCGATAAGCCTAAAGCCTTAAGCTCTAAATCTTAAGCCCAAACGACTAATCCATATGTGACATGATATGGAGGGCCAAAAAATTCTCTTGCCATGAATGTTTATCTAATGTGTTGTCTAATTTTGTAGCTCCCTATATCATTGAAGAATTCAACATTTTTCAGCTCCAATTCTTTCCTTTAAAGTCAAAGCATGGAGGTCCGACGGAAGAAGGAGTCAAAGCCCCCATGCTAGTGGACCAAGCAACAAAGCATGAGAATCACAATTTGATCCGGCACAACTAGACCTTCAAAGCTTGCTCTGCCAATTTGACACCTGACCCACCCTCTAATAAAGACATCGTCTTTATAAGAAATGTAGCCAATTCTTTAAGGTTTCCAGATAGTGGTAAAATGTTAAAATTGGATCCTGTTTGCTTTGTCGAACAATGCAATCACAGAGAGCCCAAGAAGAGCCATCCACGATCGGTTACACGCCTAATCCACGTCTGAATGCCTTGGAAAAACATGGAGAATTCCTATCCAATCCCACTCAAGAATAATAGCACTCATAAAGCCTTTGAGAGAATTGAAGAATAAAAGTTGTTTCCTTTATGTTTTTGCATTAGATTTTTTTTTCCCGAACTAGGGTTTTTCTTTTACGTCGGTTGCATGGATTTGCATGGGATTTTTAGAGTTAGCTAATTTTCATTTGTGAGGATATTTAGGACATTTCCTTCGAGCCTAATGAGCTGGAGGAGGAGCGTAGGAAGAGTGTCCCATGAAGGCTCCTCATTGGTCCATCTTTCAAGACATGGATTGATGTTCTTGGAGATGATCTACGGCGTCCGATGATAAGCATGTTTTAGTTTAATTTTCTATTCAATCATCCTCATGCAAGTGTAATGGCAGATTTTATTAAATAAAGATTTATCTTTTCAAATTTGATCTCTCCCCTTTGAAGTTTGCCGCTTCAAAGACTAGGTCTCCGAAAACTTGTTTTCCGGCCACCGAGAGACAAACCCCCGAAGTTGATCATTTTCTGAGCGAACAATTAATCCTTACCACTTTTCTCCAGCCATTTCATGGTCTTAGGGTGATATTGTGGATCCTAGCTCCTTCATCCATCCCATTCTCATTTTGACAATCATTTCTCCTAAATCCAAGCACCCCGGGTTGATTTCCGGTGTGTTTTCGGGTACTGACCAAACCACCCATTTTCCCCAAAGGAATTCTCTCAATTTTAGAGAGATCTCTTCCTCATCCATTTTTCCGGATTCATCCTCAACCTCGTCCAAAAAATACGACCCAATTCATTAAGAAGAGCGATTCAAAATCATTCCCGATTTGGAATTCTCTATTCGGTGAAACCCTCAAATTCTTCCTTGATCATCCGAGTTTTTGTTTAGCATATCTTCCTGTTCCCACGATAATTCCTCTTCAAATTTGGAGGATATCATCATATTTTACCCCTCTATCACTCCTCAAAAAATCAGCCAAAGATTCGTCCCCTAAAAAAATTTTTGAATTCAATTTTTCCCTCCTCCAAATCCCGGATTTTTCGGAACTGCCTAGTCAAACCCTAGCTATTTTTTGATTCAATATCTCACAATTGGCTGAAGGGATTGCCTTCAATTTTTGAGGTAATTCGTTCAACCCCTTATCAAAGTTCCGTTTCCAATTTCAACCCTAAAATCCATTTATTCATTGAGATATCCTCATTCCTTCGCAAAGCCTAATTCTGTTTTTTTTTTTTTTTTTGCAGATTTTCGTCAAACCCTAATCGGTTTTCCCATTTTTCCTCTCTTCCATTCCATTTCGTGTCATTTGGTATCAGAGCCAAACATCCCATCCAACCTTCCTTTTTGCCTTTGTATTTTTGTGGTTTTATTTTGATAATATGTATTCACTAGTTGCACCACATTCAAGATCAAACCGAAGAACAAAAAGCCACTACTCGGATTACCTTGAATTGGACGAATCGTTGGATAAAATCAAGCTCCTTATGTTGGAATTTCGTCAAGATCTTCACAACTTGAATCAAAGCTATGCTGTTTCTCTCCAAAAAAAAAAGTGGAAGAAAATGTTGAGGTACAAACCGAGCAAGTGGAAGACATTGTCGTAATTGAGGATAAGCACTCTTACAAGGAATCTGAAAACTCTTGTGCTATCTTGGAGCCCCATCACGAGCCTAACCAAGAAGAAAGGATTGAGAATCTTTTGTTGGCAGCAAGTATTGAAGAAGAAACCTCAATAAAGATAGAGCTCCAACAAGCCGAGATTGCCAACCCTATGTCTCGAACGACCGTGAACCAATCTTTCGGGTATGTAGATCCAATATTTACAGCACCCTCTCATGCTTGCAATGTAGGTACAAATAGTTTTAAAGATCTCCAACAAAAAGTTGAGGAAATAGTGGAAGTAGAAACCGAGCAAGTGAAAGATGTTGTCGGTTTTGAGAAAAATCACTTTTTCCCGGAATCCGACAACTCTAATGATATCTTCGAGAATCTTCACGAGCCTAACAAAAAAGAGATCATAGACAACCCTTCATTGGCAGCAACATCTCATCCTTGCATGGAAGGGACAAATGATTTTGAAGAGTTTATAATGGAATACCATTGTATCCAAGTAGACATTGAGGATGAAGTGGCCAAACCACACAAGGTTGTGTCCGAAAGGTATGATCTATTTGACCAAGTTCTTATGTATCTTCATGAGATTGATTGGATTGATAGTAAATATTTTAGTGATGTTGACATTAACTTTTTGAAGAAGAATTTAGTGGTTGTTTTCGAGCATGGAATTTTGGAGCTAAGGAACTTTTCTTGCATAATTATGAACGTTTAGTTTGGGAAGAAACACATGGAAGAATTTGGGTAATCAACTTCTTTTGGTGGTTAAATGGTTTACAACTTTTCATCCTTCTAACAAGTGGTGAAAATGTGAAGTCTTGGTGCCCTAAAGGAGTGAATAGAGAGAACACCGTGGCTATGAGAACTTTGATCAAAAATATAATCAAATGCAACCCAAACATGACCGAGTATATTGAATTAGGGAAAGAGATTCATCAAAGGATTGAGAAGGTTTTGGATTTGAGGACAAATCCTTATCAACCCCGGGAGAGTGACATGATATGGAGGGCCAAAAAATTCTCTTGCCATAAATGTTTATCTAATGTGTTTTCTAATTTTGTAGCTCCCTATATCATTGAAGAATTCAACCTTTTTCAGCTCCAATTCTTTCCTTTGAAGTCAAAGCATGGAGGTCCGATGGAAGAAGGAGTCAAAGCCCCCATGCTAGTGGACCAAGCAACAAAGCATGAGGATCACAATTTGATCCGGCACAACTACACCTTCAAAGCTTGTTTTGCCAATTTGACACCCGAACCACCCTCTAATGAAGACAACGTCTTTATAAGAAATGTAGCCAATTATTTAAGGTTTCCAGCGAGTGGTAACACGTTCAAATTGGACACTGTTTGCTCCGTCAAACGATGCAATCACAGAGAGCCCAAGAAGAGTCATCCACAATCAGTTTGATGCCTAATCCACGTCCGTATGCCTTGGAAAAACATGGAGAATTCCTATCCAATCCCACTTAAGAAGAATAGCACTCCTAAAGCCTTTGGGAGAATTGAAGAATAAAAGTTGTTTCCTTTATGTTTTTGCATTAGATTTTTGTTTTCCCGAACTAGGGTTTTTCTTTTACGTCGGTTGCATGGATTTGCATGGGATTTCTAGAGTTAGCTAATTATCATTTGGGAGGATATTTAGGACATTTCCTTGGAGCCTAATGAGCTGGAGGAGGAGCGTAGGAAGAGCGTCCCATGAAGTGACAAGCTCCGAGGTTAGGAGGTGTCGGGAGAAAAGGGGACAAATGGGAAGACAAGACAATCTGCCGAGAATAAGGAGGACTGGCAGAAACAGGGGAGTAAACACACTAGAGCTCCAAATGCATACGGGCCCTTGGGCTAAGATCTTGGAGGAATTAAACTTTAAGGAGTGGGCTAACTTTGGCCAAAATTTCAGAATGAAAAGACGTGTAATAAAATGGCACGGGACTAGTTTCTAATGCACAAACCGACAAAACAGGATTTGGCAGTACAGTAGGATGTGAAAGACTTCTGCACAACTTTCAATACGGAGAGTGAGAGAATGAGAAAATTGGCAGAAATTAATTTTAATGAAAGAGGGAGAGAATGCAAGTGGTTATACAAAAAAAACACGGGTAGATTACAAGATATGAGAGTTTAAAAATCAGTCGACAGAATGGACGGATTTCAGGTACTCGGGTGAAAGACAGTGGAAAGATGAAGGCACAACTCCTAAATGGAAGAAACAGGGGACACAATGAAAGACCAAATATTTTAAGATACGAAGGAGGAATGCACAGACCAAATTTCATAAAATTATCACACGGAAAACACTAGTTGGCACGGGGGTGGCTTTTGATGCACAAAATCCACTCGGTAAGGAAACCACAACAACAATAAACCCCAAACAGCAAAAGATCCGAAAACAAATGGGATGGAGCGTGGGCTATGGGACTTCCAAGCTTGCCGTAATCATAATCAAGTGAGGAGGAAGGTTGGAACAAAGGCTTAGTGATCCTAGCTAAATCACCAACACGAAGACAACAAAGAAGATTGGATATTACTCACCAAAATCCCTTGAAGCCGTGAGAAAAGAGGGTTTGAGAGCTTCAAAGCTTCTAAAAATTTTCCAATACTTTTCTCATCTGCAAATGCTGAGAAAGGAAGGGTAAAAACCCTCCTTCCCACGAGCTACAAAAGGCATATGATTATCACCTATAGTCCTAAGTGCTAAACCAACATCAAGGTATGGTAAATGGGGCCCACCCTTGACTTTCATCACCAACAAGAGTGATGGTCACTAAGGGAAGGTAAAACCCATCCCCTAAGGCTTCCCAAGGATCTCCCACTTGCAGCCACGTAATTAACTTACAACAAAAAAAAAAAGAGTAAGGAGCTTGCATGGTTTTCACGTGAACCATGCAAGATATTATACTACCGGTTTTAAAAAAAAATAAATAAACCGAGGACTTCTCTCATGCTCTCCCATCCTTAGACTTGTCCTTGTCCTTGCTGCATGAATGGATCATCTTCTTTATGAATAACTTGGAGTTCCACGTGAGTTGTTGATTGGTCTTTGTCTCGGTAAGATAGGCTATGAACTTCAGGCTATAAGTTCACCTCTTCAATCTCCCAATGTATGCAATGCTTGGGAAGTTCTTTATCAAGAAAGGAGGGTATGTCTAGGAGGCCCTTTAGTGGCAATGAATATCCTGCAAAATTAGCAAACATGTTAGATAATTGCCTTGCTCGGCTTCGGGTGGTCGCGCCCTCCGGTTGATGGCGGTTCCCAGGCACATCATGAAGGCTCCTCATCGGTCCATCTTTCAAGCCATGGATTGATGTTCTTGGAGATGATCTAGGCCGTCTGATGATCAGCATGTTTTAGTTTAATTTTCTATTTAATCGTCCCCATGCAAGTGTAATGGCAGATTTTATTAAATAAATATTTTTCTTTTAAAATTTGATCTCTCCCCTTTGAAGTTTGCCGCTTTAAAGACTCGGTCTCCGAAAACTTGTTTTCCGGCAACAGAGAGACAAACCCCCAGAGTTGATCATTTTCCGAGCGAACGATTAGTCCTTACAACTTTTCTCCAGCCATTTCATGGTCTTAGGGTGAGATTGTGGATCCTAGCTCCTTCATCCATCCCATTCTCATTTTGAGAATCATTTCTCCTAAATCCAAGCACCCCGGGTTGATTTCCGGTGTGTTTTCGGGTACCGACCAAACCGCCCATTTTCCCCAAAAGAATTCTCTCAATTTTAGAGAGATCTCTTCCTCATCCATTTTTCCAGATTCATCCTCAACCTCATCCAAAAATACGCCCCTATACATTAAGAAGAGTGATTCAAAATCATTCCCGATTTGGAATTTTCTATTCGGTGAAACCCTTAAATTCTTCCTTGACCATCCGAGTTTTTGTTTAGCATATCTTCCTGTTCCCACGATAATTCCTCTTAAAATTTGGAGGATATCATCAACTTTTACCTCTCTATCACTCCTCCAAAAATCAGCTCCATATTCGTCTCCTAACCCAATATTTGAATTCAATTTCTCCCTCCAAATCCCAGATTTTTCGGAACTACCTAGTCAAACCCTAGCTAATGTTTGATTCAATATCTCACAATTGGCTGAAGGGATTGCCTTAAATTTTTGAGGTGATTCGTTCCACCCCTTATAAAAGTTCTGTTTCAAATTTCAACCCTAAAATCCATTTATTCGTTGAGATATCCTCATTCCTTCCCAAACCCTAATTCTGTTTTTTTTTTTGAAGATTTTCGTGAAACCCTAATTGGTTTTCCCATTTTTCCTCTCTTCCATTCCATTTCGTGTCAATATACCTTGAACCGTAAAGGCTGGCCATAAGTCTTAAGCCCTAAGCCTGAAGCCAAAGACCCAAGCCTTAAGCTTCCAGCCCAAAGCCCTAAGCCGTAAACCCAAAGCCCAATTCCTTATTCCCAAAGACCTAAGCCCTAATACGTAAGCCCTAGCCCTCAGCCTTATGCATAATCCCTAAGAGCTAAGCCAAATGCTTAAGCTTAAAGCCCAAAGCCCAAAGACCTAAACCCAAAGTCATAATCTCTAAGCCTTAAGACCAAATAGCTAAGCCCTGAGCACTAAGGCCAAACGCCTATACTCAAAGCTGTAAGTTCTAAGGTCATAGGACTAGACTTAAAGTAGTAAGCCCGAAGCCTAATCCCTAAGCTCAAATCCATATTCCCTAAGCCTTAAGCCATGAGCCCTACGCCTTATGCCATATGCCCTATGCTTTATACCATAAACTCTAAGCACTAAGCTTGAAGAACAAAGCCTTAAGCCCTAAGTCCAAAGCCCTAAGCCCTAAGCCCTAAGCCCTAGCCCTAAGGGGCAAAGCTCAAGGCCAAAAGCCCTAAGCCATAATCCTAAACCCTTAAGTCCTATGCCTTAAGCCCTATGCTCTAATTTGAATGCCCTAAGCTCTAAGCCCTAAGCACCAGCGCTAAGCCCTTAGCAACAGCCTAAAACGCAATGCGCTAAGTCCAAATTGCAAAAATTTAAACTCAAAGCCCTAAGCAATATGCCTCAAGCCCTAACCCTAAGCCTAACGCTTTAAGCCCTCACCCAAAACCCCAAAGCCCATAGACCAAAACCCTAAGCCCTATGTTTTAAGCCCTAAGCGCTAAGCCTTAAGCCCTTTGCTCGATGCCCTAAGCCCAAAGCCCAAAGCCCCATGTCATAAGCCCTAAGATGTAAGCCCTAGCCGTAATCCCAAAGCACCTAAGCCTTAAGCCTTATGATTGAGCCCAAAGCACTAGGCCCTATGCCCTCAACGCTAAGCTCTCAAGCAAAACTCCAAGGCCTAAGATATAATCTCGAAACCCTATGTTCTAAGCCCTAAGCCACAAGCTCTAAGCCCTATCCTCTAAGCCCAAAAACCCTCAACCCAAAGCCCTAATCCCAAAAATCTATGCCCTAACCTCTAAGACGTAAGCCATAGCTGAAATCCAAAAGATCAAGGCCTTGAGCATTATGCTTAAGCCTTAAGCACTAAGCCTTTTGCCCTCAACCCTAATCCCTAAGCCCTAATCCTTATGCTTAAGCCCTAAGCGCTAAGCTCTATTGTAACGCCCCGTTTTTTTAAATACCTTTTGAAAACAACGGTAAAATTTTTCTTTTTTGTAAATACACTTGAAATACTTGACTTAAAAACTTAGCGGAAGCGTAATACTTTAAACGTTGAACTAATGAACATATACACGTGTAAACCTCAATTTCATCAATACAGGTTAAAGGTAACTTTACGCAAAATAACAATTTTCATTCCTTTAAAACGTTTGACATAATTGTTCAAGACTTTAACAAAAGGCTTCACCAACATTGTAACATCCAGTTTTTTTTTTTTTTTTTAAAAAGCTTTTCATTGAAAATTCTTTTATCAAACATATTCATATATTTATACTTACAAAGCGAAAGCTAACATTTCAAATCACACTTATAAATAGTTAAACATAGGTCATATTTTCAAAATATAAAACTTTACAAACACTACATATTTGTAATTCAAAATATCCTTTTTACAAATTCTCTTTAAAACACGTGTCTTTTAGTGAGCTTACTCCACCAGTCAAAATCTCGCTTAGCAACGACAAGGGTCCATGGAAGACACTCTCCTCCTCTTTCATATTTAATCCTCATGTGATATTTCTTCAACATTCAAGTCATCACCTACATTGCAAAGTCTAACTAATGAGCTTAAAGCTCAGTAAGTAGTGCAAATAAAACATGAATGATATGATTTAAAACCATGCAGCTTATTTCATTTTCGTGGTGTGGATCCACCCCCCATATGATGATATAATTGTTCATGCAAATAAAACATGAATGATATAATTGTTCATGCTTTTGGTGGTTCAAGATTCCTCAATTGGAGATAATGAGCTTGTGATGCCTTATTTTAGTGCTAAAGGAATATTGGATATACCCCACCTTAGAAATGAACATTGTAGCATGTATGTTGATGCCTTTACTATTGATGACCCGTGGCTTGTCTCATTTCATTTCAATGAGTTTTCAAAACCGATAGTTGGATTTAAATGGAATGAAGAAACTTATGGAAAGTTTTGGGTTCAAAATTTTTTTTGGTGGTTAAAGGGAATGCAACAATACATTTTAATTGATGGTGTTAAGCTTAATGAGGTCTTAAGCTTTGGAAGTTATTCATTTGTTGTGGCCAAGTATGACCATTATATTTTTGGATATTCTTTGTTTCTATCTCAAGTTTTTGGCATGAAACCCGAGAGTATGTTTTTGGTACAAGCTTCATTTAAGATGTGGATGATCGCTTGGCCCTATTGGGAGAAGAGTTATCACGACATTGAGTTCCTTGACGACCTGAATGGAGCCAAGAAGTTCGAGCTAGTAAAGATGACACATAACTATGGATGTAAAGCTATGCAAAGAGACACAAAATCTTATACCGAGATTGCTAACCGAGGAAGAAAGAAGGTAAAGTTCAAGGTAAGAGATTTGGTTTGGCTTAGCCTAGAGAGGGAGATGTTTACGAAACAAAGGTGTTCAAAGATAGATCCTAAAGGTGAAGGTCCTTTCAAGATTTTGGAGAATGTTACTCAAAATTCCTTCAAGCTTGAGTTACCCGGAAAATTTGGAATTGCAGCCATTTTACACATTCATCATCTATCTTCTTATGTCGATGATGATGAGGATTACGAGGATGAGGTGGAGCAGCCCATGGATTTGAGGGCAAATCCTCATTCACCCGGAGGGGATGATGTGCCACGGATTAGCACATCTAGAAGCGGAAGCAAACTATTTTCTAATGAGTTTGTTGGTTTTGTAGGAAGCTTGTTTTATAAAGGTTTAATCAAGAAGCCAAAGATGAAGGGCATGGTGAGCCCTAGTTGTCAAGTGGGGTTGATGCATTTCATGGGCCAACCACACTTGATGAAGGAAGAGGAGTTCAAGGGTGGCACATTAAGGTGGCCCCAAATCACCAAAACATGAAGGGGAAAGCATGTTTTCCTTTTGACAACTTTGTGTAATAATTTAGTTAGTTTTATGTAATAATTAGGAGGATAATTAGTAGCTTAAATTTGTGCACATGTAAGGGTACTTAGTGTACCCGTGGCATGGAAGGGTGATCAAAACATCCATGGTGATAAAAACAACATTTCTGGTTTCGGCCCAAGCTGACCTTCGAGGCTTGTGCAGGCGTTTCGACAACCATCCAGACCTGTTTTGGACAAACGTGCTTCTACAAACATGTGGCCCACATCTTAAGGTTTCCAGCATGGGGCAGAGCATAAAATTTGGACAACAACTTCCCAGCCAACGATCGCCATTACAGAGGCCTCCAGAAGATGGAGCGGCCCAAGAGAATCCAACCCATGGTGGCTGATACATGGCCATGTTTGGCCCCAACAGAAAGAAGGCTGAATTTCATCTTTGTCCTTCATGGGAGCAGCAGCTAGCAGCCCATGGAAGTGCCCAACCATTAGCCCAAAAGATACAAGTGTTCAAGTCCATTTGATTATGGTCATTCCATCATTGGTTTGGCCCATCTATTAGGTTTTTGGGTTCACGTGAAAACCATGCAAGATCCTTCTCTTTCTTTTTGTTGTAAACTAATTACGTGGCTACAAGTGGGAGATCCTTAGGAAGCCTTAGGGAATGGTTTTAACCTTACCTTAGTGACCATCACTCTTGTTGGTGATGGAAGTCAAGGGTGGGCTCCAATTTGCCATACCTTGTTGTCGGTTTAGCACTTAGGGTTATGGGTGATAATCATTCACCTTTTGTAGCTCGTGGGAATGAGGGTTTTTACCCTTCCTTTCTCAGCATTTGGAAGATAGAAAAGTATTGGAAAATTTGCAGAAGCTTGAAGCTCTCAAACCCTCTTTTCTCACGGCTTCAAGGGATTTTGGTGAGTAATATCCAATCTTCTTTGTTTGTCTTGGTGTTGGTGATTAGCTAGGATCACTAAACCTTATTCCAACCTCCTTCCTCACTTGTTTAGGAACAAAAGTGAGCTTGGAAATCCCATAGCCTTCCTCCATTTGTTGTTTGCATTTGTGTTTGTCTTTGTTGTTGGTTGCTGTTTTTGGTGCATACCCGAGTGAATTTGTGCAACAAAAGTCCAATTCGTGCCATTTCTGTTTTCCGTGAACAAAAGTCCCTAATTTTATGGCTGTGAGTTCCTCTTTCATGGCTTGAAATAACTGTTCTTTACGTTTAGCCACAGCCCCTCCCCCCATCAAGAGTTATGCATGTTTTGTCCACTGCCTTCTACCCGAATTCCTGAAATCGGCAGTTCTGTCCATCAATTTTCTATCCTGCATATCTTCCAATCTACCCGTGATGTTTCCCTCAAACCACTTGCAATTTCTTCCCACTTAGTTGAAGTTAAGTTCTGCCAATTTCCACCCTCCCAGACTCCCTAAATTGGAAATTGTGCAGAAGTCTCCCCAACACCCCTGCACTGTTTCTTTCAGCTTTGTCTGTTTGTGCACCTAACTTTGCCTCTGTGTATTTTATTGATCCGCACGTGTTTTAAGCTGTAAATTTGGTCAAACTTAGCCCACACTCAAAGGTTTAAGTCCTCCAATTTGTAGCTAAAGCCCCAGTATGCGTTTGGAGTTCTCCTTGCTCCAATCCCCTGTTGCTGCCTACCTTTCTTTCTCTCGGCAGTTTGTTGCCATCTCCTCTCTTCCCGACACCTCCGCATCTTGGAGCGTGTCACGTTTTCTCTCTTAATTAAACAAAATCAACCTTTCTTTTACGTCCATCAATCAGATTTCCCCACGTTTTTTCTGACTTTTCAATTTAAGTCAAGGAAAGTATTGACCGCTCGTGCATTGTGTCGACCGAAAGAATTCCCGAGCGTTATTTGTGTCGACCGTTCGTCCATGATGTCGACCGAAAGTATAGTAAAGAACTATTTTGTGTCGACCCCTTCCTGATCCTGGGGTCGACCGAAAGTATTCCATTGTGTCGACCCCTCCTCGATCCTGGGGTTGACCGAAACTATATATTGTGTCGACCCCTCTTCAATCCTGGGGTCGACCAAAACTATTGATTTATGTCGACCCCTCCTCGATCCTGGGGTCGACCGATAAACAAGGTGTCGACCGCTAATCCATAGCGGTCGGCCGGTAAACAAAGTGTCGACCCCTTTATCATGGCGGTCGACCGGTTTCAAAGTGTCGACCGCTGTCCCTGGCGGTCGACCGCTTAATCACGGTTTCCTTCATCACCTTCAACCTACTAATTCACCAGTATCCAAAATACCTTAACACTCTAATATTTAAGCAACATTCATAAAAATAACCTTAAACGCTTCTTATCTTAAAATCACAATTCTTAAAATAAAAATGAGGGTTGTTACATCTATGCCTTAAGCTTTAAACCCAAACCCCAAAGCCCTAAACTCAAAGCCCTAATCCCTAAGCCTTAAGCCCTAAGTAGTAAGACTAAAGCCCTAGACTCAAAGTAGTAAGCCTTATTCCCTAAGCCCTAAGCCCGAAGCCTTAAGTCCTATGCCCCATGCCTTAAGCCCTAAACCAAAAGCCCTAAACCTTAAGCTGAAAGCCCAAATCCCAAAGCCTTAAGCCTTTAGCCCTAAAAGCCAAGCCTTTAGCCTTAAAAGCCAAGCCTTAAGCCCATGCCTTAAGCCCTAAGCTCTAAGCTATAAGTCTGAAGACTTAAGCCCTACTCCTTAAGCCAAAATTTGTATGCCCTTAGCCATAGCCCTACGTTGTAACCCTAAGTAGAAAGCCCTACGCCCAAAGCCTAAAGCCAAAGCCCAAAGCATAAATCCCATAGGCTAAAGCCCAATGCCCTAAGTCGTCATCCCTAAGCTAAAAGCAAGAAGCCGTAAGCAAAATTACCTATGCCATAAGCTCTAAGCTTGAATCCTAAAGCCCTAAGCCTCAAACCCATAGCGCTAACCCTAAGCCGTAAGCCCTAAGCCCAAAGGTTAATGCTCAAAGCTAGATTCCCTAAGCCATTAACCCAAGCCAAGCACTAAGTTCAAAGCCTCGGACTTAAAGCCCTAAGCCCTAAAACTTATTCCCTAAGCCCTATGCCCTACGCCCTAAGCTAAAACCACAAAGCCAAAAGCCCTAAGCTCTAAGCACTAAGCACTAAGCCCTAAGCCCTAAACCCAAAAGCCCTATTCTCTAAGGCCTAAGCCCTAAGCCCTAAACCCAAAAGCCCTATTCCCTAAGGCCTAAGCCCTAAGACCTAAAACTTATTCCCGAAGCCCTATGCCCTACGCCCTAAGCTCAAACCACAAAGCCAAAAGCCCTAAGCTCTAAACACTAAGCACTAAGCACTAAGCACTAAGCCCTATGTTGTAAGCGCAAAGCCCTAAGCCCTAAACCCAAAAGCCTTATTCCCTAAGGCCTAAGCCCTAAGACCTAAGCTTTAATGTCAAGCGCTAAGGGCAAAGCCCTAATTCAAAAGTACTGAGCCCTAAGCCCAATCCTTAAGCCATAGCCCTATACCCTAAGCCCAAAGCCCTAAGTTGTAAAACTTATGCTTAAGCCATAAGCTCTAAGCCTTATGTTGCAAGCTTGAAGCCCAAAGCCCAAAGCACTAAGCCCTAAACTCTAAGCCCTAAACTCTAATCCCTAACCTATCAACCCCAAGCCCTAAGTCACAAGCCTAAAGCCCAAAGCTTAAAGCCAAAAGGCCAAAGCACTAAGTCTAAAAAACAAGGCCTTTAGTTGTACACCTTAAGCTCTAAGCCCTAACCCATAATCCCAAATCCCAAAGCCCAAAGTGATCAGCCGAAACCCTAAAGCTCTACCCCTTAAGTTCTAATATGTATACTCTAAGTCGTAGCCCTATGTCGTAAGCCATATGCACAATGCTCTACGCAAAGCCCAATCCCTAAGCGCTAAGCCCTAAGGACAAAGCCCAAAGCCAAAAGTTGTACGCCATAATCCAATTTCATTAAATCCAATGCTTTAAGTCCCTAATCTTTATGCCCTAAAACCGTAGCCAAAAGCCTAAAGCCCAAAGCCTAAGCTCTAAACTGAAAAGCCAAAAGCCAAAAGCCTAAGCCGAAAGCCAAAAACCATATGCCTTAAGCTTTAAGCCCTAAGCCCAACACCCTAAGCCTTAAGCCAAAACCCAAAAGTCTTAAGACGAAAGCCCTAAGCCTTAACCCCTATTTTCGAAGCAAAAAGCCCTAAGCCCTAAACCAAAAGCCCTAACACTAAAGCCCTAAGCCCTTAGATGTAAGCCATAGGCATAAGCCCAAATCCCTTAGCCTTAAGGCTTATGCTTAGAGCCCTATGTCCTAAACTTAAAGCCCAAAGGTGTAATCCCTAAGCCTGAAGCCTAAACCATAATCCATATGCCATAAGGCCCAAGGTGTAAGACCAAGGTCGTATGCCAAGCCCTAGGCCTCAATTCAAAGTCAAAATCCCTAAGCCTTAACCCTAAGCCATAAGCCTTAAGCGTTGAGGCCAAAGCCCTAAATTCAAAGCCCAACTAACTAAGCTTTGCACCATAAGCCCTTAGCCCAAACCTAAATCTCTAAGCCAAAGCCCTAATTCTCTAATCACTAAGCATGGAGCCACGCGCAAACCCCAAACCCTAAAGACCAGAGCCATAATCCTAATCCCTTAAGGCCTATATTTTAAGCCTTAAGTCGTAATATGCATGCCCTAAGCCTTAAGCGCTTGCCATAAGCCCAAAACTCTAAGCATAAAGCACAAAGAGCTAAGCCATAAGCTTTAAGCTCAAAGCTTGAAGCCCAAAAACTTGAAGCCCAAAGCGCAAAGACATGAACCCAAAGCCCAATGCCCAATGCCCAATGCCCTATGCCCTATGCCCTATGCCCTAAGCCCAATGCCCTAAGCCATAAGTAAAAACCCCAAAGCCGAAAGACTAAAGCTCTTAGCTGGACCATAAGTAAAAACCCCAAAGCCAAAAGACTAAAGCTCGTAGCTCTAAGCCCTTTTTCCAAAGCCCTAGCCTTAAGCCCAAAGCCTTATGCCATAAACCCTAAGCCTGAACCCTAATCCTAAAGCCCTAATGTTGTGATATGGGAATGGTGGTTGGGTCGGTTAAGGAGAAATGGAGAGAGAAAAGATGGGAAAAATGGGAAAGGTTTGCTCGGGTGAAGGAAACACAGGATCAAATGTCTCTAGCAAGTTCTCTGGCGGCATACAGGGTTAGAAGCTGGAAATTGAAGGGAAGGTAGATAGGGGTGCCTTCAACCGAGAGGGTGCCTTGCTTCAAAGTTTGGAGTTGGTGGAAAAGCTCTTGTTTATAATGGCTTGGAACAAATCGCCTTCTCATAAGCATTTTCATTGCTCTTCATGTCAAAACTTCATCATCTCCATCACGTCTTCTATGCGATCTCACACTATCCCACCAAAGGCTACCATAGCCAGTCAACTCTAAAGAAACCAATTGTAGTTTGGCCTTTTTTGAATAGTTATAACAATTAAAGATTTTATCCACCTTTTCAACCAATCAAGGAAAGCATCACCACTACAAGATCCATCAAAGGAAGGGATAATAACCTTAACATTCCTGTAACAACCCTCATTTTTATTTTAGAATTTTGTGACTTTAAGATGTAAATGTTTAAGAGTTATTTCATGAATGTTAAGTAGTTATTGAGGAATTTAAGTATTGTGGATGTTAGGAATTTAGTAGGTTGAAGGTGATGAAGAAAATAAGGTTTAAGTGGGTATAAGTAATGATGTTATTCAGAAAAGTTAGAAAATCTTCTAAGTGTTTTGGAACACTTTCGGTCCCCCAAGGATTGAGGAGGGGTTGACACAATTGAAGACTTCGGTCGACCCCAGGATCGAGGAGGGGTCGACACAATTGAATACTTTCGGTCGACCCAAGGATTGAGGAGGGGTCGACACAAGATAACCCCTTGGAACACTTTCGGTCGACCCAGTAACGAGCGGTCGACACATTCTCACCGACTCAAGTTGAAAAGTCAACCAAAACGTGGAAAGTCCTGATGGATTGATGTTAGAGAAACATTGTTTTTGATTAATAAGGGGATAAGAAGGCATGGTCTGCCATTTCCCTACTAGCATGACTTCTTCTCCCTATTTCCTCTAAATTCTCATGTCTTGATAAAAAAAAGAGTGAGAAAGTAAGTTATCTCAGAGAAGAGGAGGAAAAGTCTGAAGTTTTGTGGAGACTGGAGTCCAAGGTATTTTTCTATCTTTAAGTTCTCTCAGGTTTAGTCATGATAAAATGATAGTATTGTTTGAATTGGTGGATAAAAACGAGTGATTTCATGTTAAGAGATAAGAAAGGAGTTAAGTATGAACAAAGTTAGAGTTTTGGAGATTCGGTTTATAAGTAGTAGGAATTAGAGTTTGTTTCCTTCGTAAGAGTTAAAGTAAACTCTTAGAGTGATTTATAGCCGTTAGAATCACTCAATTAAAAGCTATGTAAAAAAAGTTATGGACATCGCAAGTCAGCATACAGAAACTGGGGAGAACTGCGGTAGGTTAGGTGGACCGATTTTCAATTTAAAAACGCAAGCTCTCTATTTTTTCAACATGGGTCGACCCCTTATAGGTTGGGTCGACCGGTCCTTGATTTCCAGAGATGCATGCACACTATTATGTCAACATTGATCGACACTTTATGCCATGTTCGTTTTGTGAATTTGGTGTCTTCTAAGAAGTTATAGTAGACTCTTTAAGAAATAATTTGACACCGGTAGCATCACGAATGGATCAATATAGAGGAAGTTATGAATTTTGGAAGTTATAGTGAAAATAGTTACTTATGGTATAAAAACTTATTTGAATGGTTTGACAATATAGGTTCTCAAGCTTCTAGTGTGCATTGTCAAGTTGAAACAAAAGACATCATAAATCAAAGTAAGTATGTGTTGTATGTATTTGGCCTATTAGAGGTCTACATTGCAAAGGTTATGTATGTTTTATAATTTTTGATTGATCATAAACAGGTTGGGGTGTAATGCACAATACACCGACCTCAAGTCATTTGAGGATTGTTTGTGTGCCTTGTATTGATTGATTGATAGGTTTCTATGAGATTTCTTTATTGACATGTTTATATGACTTTTGTCTGGATTAGTTTAGATTTTCTTGCATTAAGGATAGGATTGTATGTGACATGTTATGGACATCATGCATCATGTTTTCTACGAATGACAACGAAGATGAATTTTTATGCATGAAAACTACGAATTATAATGAGTGAATTGTAGGGGGATGGCAGATTGGGTGTTAGGTTGCCCATGGGGATCTTTGATGCCTACATTCATCTCTGGAATATCTCTATTGATTCGATGAAGACATCTATGATACAAGAGAATAAAGACGCCCTCGGCAATGCCTATGGGTCCATGTTACCGTGAGCCTAATGGGGTTGTGCGGTAGGTTGTTATATCTCCTAATGATATACGTTATGTAAATCCTAAAATCACGTTTTGTGGATGGTCGTCATATGGGGGCGGATCCACACCACGAAAATGAAATAATCTGCATTGTTTTAAATCATATCATTCATTACATCATTCATGTTCTAGTTGCACTACTTACTGAGCTCTAAGCTCATTAGTTAGACTTTGCAATGTAGGTGAGGTGACACTGTTACGACCCTTACTTTTCTTACGTAGAAAATACATCATGTAAAAAGTTTTCTTTCTAAAATTTTGTTCCACATTATTAATTTAAAATCATAGCGGAAGCGTACAATATTTACATACTTGCTCTTCAATATCAAAACATCTATTATTTTACATCATATAGTACTTTAACAAAACCAAACTTTTAGTATTATATGTTTACAAAGAACATAAAAAAAATCTAGTTTTCAAAACTATATACTCCATTTGTACATAACTATTACATAAGAAAAACATGAGCCGCCCACCGGTCGTCTTCACGCTGATAGCTCAACTTTTGCCTGGACGTACTCCATCCGTCATGCTATCTCTACAGCAAGCATGAAGAGTCATTCCCCTCAATCTCATCTTCCTCACCTACATTACAAAGCTTAAACTATGAGCCTAAGGCTCAGTAAGTAAAATGAAATGTTTCCTACATGATCTAAATACACATGCCATGTCTTAAATCAATGCACATTCATTTCGTTTCGTTTCTTTTATAACTTAACTTTCATTTACATGAGTTAGTGGAATAAGATCTAGAGAGGAAGGCACATATGGCCCCATACCACCCTTATCTCGGCACCCTGCCCCTTTAATCCAACTCTAGGTAAAGAGAATAGACTTTTGATGCCCTTAGGTCGGCAGCCTATCTCAAGGGATGAGAAGACGTCTTAGGTCACGCCTAACTCATCACCGCCTGTCCACGTAACCATTTACATACATACATAACATTCTTGCTTAATTGATCTTTACGTTATAACATGCATGGATAAAGATTGTGTCCCATACCACTCTCATCATCCGTTGGGTGACATTTTGAAAACATGCTCAAAACATTTTCATATCGTTTTGAAAAATATGATGCATGAATGTAATGCTTGATGACATAACTTAATACGTGCATAACTTAGATGCTTAACATAAAAACAATCAACATAACGCATTCGTCACCAAAGGTAAGTCCATGACCTCTATTAACTATTTTTCATTCTTAAGATACTTAAGTGATATGTACATACTAGCAATCACAATTCAATAGCAAACATACACCAATCAACCCCATATTATTGGGTCGGTGCACGGTGTGATGCACCCCAAAACAGCATACAATATATCTTAAGTTTTATCTAACTTACAATACCTAACAACCTCTTTGTAATGTAGTCCCTCAAAGGGCCATTCACAAGCATGAGTTACTTACTTGATCTCCTTAGCCTATGATCACTATTCTGAGTCCTTAAGGTTCTAATGAGCTTGCTTATATACCTTAAAATTTCAAAATGAAACAGTATAAGCAAATCCCGAAATACCCCCTTTTTACCAGAAACTTGCAGCATCCATAACCTGAGCTATAGAACTCTGATAAAAGCACTTAAGGTACCAATTTAATCCTTAAGATGTCTACTCTATTTTCTTAGAAGACGTCATGATCATATGCTTAATTAAAGACATCATAAATTCTACATCTCTGAAATCGGGTATGACATGACCCTTTTGTGCATACCCGGTTTTTACATCAATTTCCGACATACACAACTTTTGCTACACTAGGCTAATAGAGATAAAAAAGTACTAATATCAACCTTAGATTGTTAGCTACAATTCATTAGAAGACGTCGAGACCAAATTTAAACTTATAAGTCTTGTACCAATCTCATTTCCAAAATCGGGCAGAATGCCCTAAAACATGTATATTCATGAAATTTTCTTGACTATTTCATGCATTCAAACAATAAAACGTCCACTCCATCCATTATAACTCATTTCAAACCATAAGTGAGCATTAGAGACGTGGTTAGGATGATTCTTACCTCAAAAGATCCGGATTGAAGAGTAGAACACTTTACTCCGAAAGGTTGAGGGTCAAATCACACTTCTTCTAACTCTAATCTCACCCTCTTCTACTAAAACCCTAAAGCCCTTTCTTCACTCGAGAGAATTCAGAAAGGGGAGAGAGATTGTCGTGCATAATGACCTGAAGGCTGAACTTTTGTCTTGAGGTGGAAGGTGAAGAGTCACCACGAGGTGGCACCTAAGCACGAGGTGTCAACTTAAATCTCTTAAATATTTCATAACTTTTTCACCACAACACCTATTGAGTTGTTTAACCTATCAGTATTCTCATTTATATGTCTTCTACAATTTCTTAGAAGATTTCTTTGTCAATTAATGATGTGATTCCAGCTACCTACAAAGTCAAGCAAAAGAGCCCAAACATATTTCAATGCAATGGAGGATTGAAGAACATGAATGAAGGTGTTACATTCCATAAATCACGTTATAAAGTTGACTTTCGAGCATTAATGGGCATCTTCGAAAGAATTCCATCCATTATTTGGAAACGTGTTCTGCACAAGAATCGTAGCTAACTTTAAGAGCTTTTTGGAATGGGCTGGATCATAAAAATCAGACGTTGTTTGGCTGGCAAAATATACAATATCAAATATTTTGCAGAATNGGTATCAGAGCTTTGGCTCCTTTATTCAAGTTTCTATCTTTATTTTTTTCTTATTCTTTTCTCACCCTGAATTTCGTTTTTGAAATTCGTCTTTTCATATTAAAAAAAAAAAAATCAGTACGAAGAAAGTATTTGTATCTTTCTTGCAAAAGGCAAAATCTCTTAAAAAAAAGCCGAGTACTTTGTTATTTCTTACATGATGAGTTATGGAAGGAAAATATTTCCGAAGGAATACTTAAGCGAAGAAGAATCTGCTGAAGAACGTTATCGACAAAGGCAACTTAAGATTGATAAGGAAATATATGAACGGCGAAAGGCAAGACACGAGCAACGGAGAGCAATTGAAGAGTCGAAGGAAGCCACAAAAGAAGTTGAAAGACTAATAGATTTGATGACTAAGCAAGGCAGTTTTACTCCTTCTCGAGTAGACCGCAAAACTTTCGAGGAAAGTCCAATTTTTCAAACGTACACAGAAATTTGCAAAGAACAATCGAGAAAACAATTGCAAGCAACGAAAGATCAAGAGATGAAAGAAAATATCAATGAGCACACGCAAGAATCAACTATTCAAGAGCAACCAGCAATAAAATCTGAAACCGAAGAGATCATCAAAGAGGACATTAGTTTTGATCAAAAGGATACTTTAAAAGTTGACATTCAACAAGAAGATTCTACAATCATAGAGCAACAAAGTAAAGAACCGGAAATTGAAGAGGACATGAATGAAGAGGTTAGTTTTCTTCAAAATAAACTAATGTCTATATTTGAAATTAAACAAGAAGCAACAAGCAAAGTGAATCAACCAAAAGAACCTGCAATCGAAGAGTTTAGTTTTCTTCTCAAAGAACTAAACTTTGCAGTTGAAATTCTACAACAAGGTGACACTTTCACAATGGAAGAAACAATCCAAGAAATCCATGTGATTATGGAACCGATGGAGATGTTCATCAATAACCCAAAAGAATTTAAAGTTGGAGTTCAAAACAAAGGCGACATCAACGAAGAACATGATGAAATTCTTTACATGTTGGTCAAGGAAGAAAAATATATTGTTTGTTCTAAGGATTTAGACTTTCCTAACACATTTAACCTATTTGTTGTTTTGGATTTCTTTGTGTATGATCCTGGAGATTCGAGGACGAATCTCTTCGAGGAAGGAGGGAATGATGTGATTCCAGCTACCTACAAAGTCAAGCAAAAGAGCCCAAACATATTTCAATGCAATGGAGGATTGAAGAATATGAATGAAGGTGTTACATTCCATAAATCACGTTATAAAGTTGACCTCCGAGCATTAATGGGCATCTTCGAAAGACTTCCATCCATTATTTGGAAACGTGTTCTGCACAAGAATCGTAGCTAACTTTAAGAGCTTTTTGGAATGGGCTGGATCATAAAAATCAGACGTCGTTTGGCTGGCAAAATATACAATACCAAATATTTTGCAGAATCAAGAATCTTAACAGATTTGAGAAAAATCTTCCCAAAGATATTTTAGTTTTATAATATCTTTCTATTTCCTATTTTAGTTAGGATTTGTGTAGCCTATTTAAAGGCATCCAAGTTATTGTAAAAAAAACACAACTTTTATGATTAATTCACCTTGAGTGTTTTGGAGAGATTTTCTCTTTGGTTCTTTGCGAAGAACTCGATCTTCATCAAGTTAATTCTTGATAGATCAAAGTTGATAGCTTTGGTTCTTACCGACAAGTTTGGTCTGGGTCAAGCTCCTTGTTTGATAACTTAGGTTCCGTCGGCAAGGTTCGATTGGGGTCAAGTTCCTCGTACTTGATTCAAAGGCGATCCAGGTATCTTTTTCCGCATTGTTGAAGGGTCTCGGGTTTGATATACCCGTGGTTCTCATCAATTAAGCTCATTTGTCACATGATAAAATGGGAAAACTGAAACTACCTCGTTATCGATCTTCAACCCGGTGGTTGTTACCAATTGTAAGTTTTCAAAATTCATAACTTTCTCTAGAAATCTCCAAATCAAGTAATTTTTGTTGCTATACTTCCATCAACTAATTTACTTAATTTCATTAGATGGACTTAAACTCATTTAAAGAACTTATCTCTTAGAAAATCAGATAACTTTGTTCATCATTTAACATTGATAGGACTTACAGTACTTGGAAAAAGTCGGGTGTTACATTCTACCTCCCTTAAAATAAATTTTGTCCTCAAAATTTAAGTACAGAAAAGCTCGGGATACTTCTCCATCATATCTTGCTCTCTTTCCCAAGTAGCCTCTTCGACCGAATGATTCCTCCATAGCACTTTAACAAGAGAAATTTGTTTGTTCCGTAGTTCTTTCGTCCTTGAATCCAATACTTCGGGGTCGGCGCACCGTGGGTTGGGAGAATGCGCGCACACGGGCTTCGGATGAACGTCGTGTACGGCAAACGGAAAATCGGGTCGTGCGAATTGTGGGATTGTGTTGCGGAAGAGTATTTTGATGGAAATAAGGGGTAATGGTCGAGCGAAAAGTTGAATGGCTCGGGTGAATAATGGGATGGCTCGGTGGATGCGAATACGGGTGTAATCGGGTAATGGAAGGTTTGAAAGCTCGGGGAATGGAATGGTGAAACTCTTACGAGTTTAGATAGGGGATGGATGATCAATTTGAATACCTGAGCAATCAAGGTATTCTCCTCGGTAGACCTCGCCCGCACTCGGATATGACTCACTGGTTGTACATGCAAAGGGTTGACGGTCTCCGCCGGATGTGACTCACCGGAGAAGTGTTCATCAGAGAGAGCTTCAAACCTTTCGGGAAGAAGGTGCAATGCACAATTTTTACTCTAAAAATTCACTCTATTGAAAATAGTTTAAGTGTTACACTTAAATAGCAAAAACGTAAAAACAAAATGACTAAAGATAAGCTAAGAAGTTAAGCTAATCCCTTCGATGATTTGAACGTCTTGGATTAGCTTTGGAAGCCTTCGGTTGACTTTAGGCTTGGTTCAACGGGATTGGCACGGTCAGTTTGAAGCTTTGACCGGTGGTGCGCTAGGTTGACCGAGAGGGTGCGTCGGGTGAGCGGAGCTCCGAGCGAATGAGAGATTGGCTCGAGCCAATCTGGATCCGGGGCTTCTAAAGTCTCCTCGGTGGTCAACTTGATGTAACGCACAGTCTGGTTCTTTGATGGCCCGATGATGACTCGAGCGTGTGCGCGGGCACGTCTAAATGGACCGAGCCGGCGGTCGGGCATGGGCGAGCTTCAAGAGATCCGTGAGTTTGTTGAGCAAAGTTGTTGCTTGAAGATCCTCTGATGATTCAACAGCTGGTTCATGGATTTGCTGCATGAAAATCCCTTGTGGTTCGCCGGTGGTTCGATGATCGGCCATGGTCGTGCGTCCGATGAGTGATCTACGGTCATCATGGAGATCTGCTCGTGCTATCCTGAACCTCTTCCTTTCCTTGACCAAAATAACCAAAATAGTTAAGGATTTAAGTAAGTTGGCCAATAGGTTTTGACCAAGGCTTCGAATGGGCCGTAGGTGGGCCGATGCTTGACCATGGGTCGGTCAATGATCGGTCGTGGCGGTCCTCCGTGGGCTTTTGCTTGAGCGTTGAGTTCTCTTCCTCTTGGGCTGACTTTCCTTCCTCTTCTAAGGCTAAATGCTTGCTGAAAGGAAATCTACTAAGCGTGACCGAAAATAGGGCCCATGGTTGAACACTCGATCCATAGGGTTTGGACCGTGCGTTCATCCATGTCTGTCACGTGTTCCGTTGGGCCGAAGCCCTAGTGGACTTTAGCGGGGTCGACGACCGAGGTTGACGGGTCGTGATCGTGGGGCGCCCAATGTGTCTCGGTCACAAGCCTCGGTTGCGTCGTGGGCCGGGCTGTCCGGTGTGTCGTGTCTGGATACGGTCGGACATGGCCCAGTGTGCGCGTCGGGGCCGGGGATGGCCGAGCACCAAGTAACGGAGTGCTTGGGCCGTTCTCGATCATGCTCGGAAGGTGTTTCCGAGGCTAAGAGACCTGTAAAATGAGCAACTAAGTTAGAAAAATCACCTGTGTTCGTCGGGATCACGTCCATGGCCGTGATGTTGTCCGTGATGTGCTCCGGTTGCACATCAAGTCCTCGGGCACATCATGAGGACTTGAATGTTTAAGAAATATCACCTGAGGATTAAATATGAAGGAGGATAAAAGTGTCTTTCGTGGTGCCTTGTCGTTGTTAAGCGAGATTTTGACCGGTGGAGTAAGCTCACCAAGATACACGTGTTTTGAAAAGAACTTGTAAAACAAAAAGTTATTTTGAATTATAAACATCTAGTGTTTGTAAAGTTTTATATTTTTAGAATGTGACCTATGTTTAATTACTTATAAGTGTGATTTGAAATGTTAGCTTCTGCTTTGTATGTACAAATATATGTATAAGTTTTATAAAAGAATTTTCAATGAAAAGTTTTTTTTAAAAAAAAAATTGGATGTTACAATTCCTCAGCTCAACTTCTAGGCTTGGTGGATCAAAAGAGATAGCATCTTTACCGGAATCCTTGGAGTCAAGGGTTCGGCCTCTTCTCATTCCTTGGTCGGGCCTTCTCCTCGACACAGTGGGTTGTCTTCTCACGGGGTGTGAGTTGGCCTCCAAAAATTGTAGAACAAGATCCAACCTCCTATTGAGCTCATCTATTTGCCCTTGGTCGCTTGGTTCAGCTTCTCTCAGATTAAGAGTAACTCCACTCCGAGTCATCATGTTATGCTCTAGATATCGAATAAAAAAATGACAATAGAAGGGTGGTGGTTAGGAAAGGGGATCTGATACTAGATGATGTGCTATGGGAATGGTGGTTGGGTCGGTTAAGGAGAAATGGAGAGAGAAAAGAGGGGGAAATGGGAAAGGTTGCCTCGGGTGAAGGAAAATAGGATCAAATGTCTCGGGAAAGATCTCCAGCGGCATATGGGGTTAGAAGCTGAAATTTAGAGGGAAGGTATATGGGGGTGAGAGGGTTTATATGTCAAAATATCAAGGTAAATAGATGAAGGAATCGGAAGATATGCAGAAAATGGCTAGAGTACTCAAGAATGAGCTCTCGGGAAAGAAAGATCGGAAAGTTGTAAATGGAGGGATAAACCCAAACGGAGAAGAAGCTTTGGGGTTCAAACCCTAACCTTGGCTTCAACTAGAACGTGGTTGAAGGAGGTGGTATGGACTAGCTAACCCAAGCTTGAATGGCAGCCAAAACCGGAGTGGAGCTCTCGGTGGTTTCCGGATATAACTCACCGGAAAACCCGAGTCTTGAAGGAGGAGAAACCACCAAGGAAATGAGATGCAAAATGCAGTCTTTAATTTCAAACTTCACTGAATACAAATGAGCTCAAAGTGAGCTTAAAATCACCCCCAAGCTCTGGAGGGTGGGCTATCAAAAATTTAAAAAAAAAACATTATCCGAAATAGCAAAACAAGGAAGAAAAACAGCTAGGTAGTCCTCCTATAAGTTACCCGAAAAGGAGGCACCAAGGCTGACCATGGTCCCCATCTTGGAGAACCAGTCAACCACAACCATAATGCATTCTTTAGCTCTACTAGTCCGAGGTAATCCCAAAACAAAGTCCATACTTACTTTCACCCATGGATGACTTGGGACCGGCAAGGGCATGTACAACCCTTGGGGAAGGACCCTACTTTTGCCTTTTTGCAAATGATGCACCTTAGTGAGGCTAATAAAAATGCTCTTGAAGTGCTTCTAAGGTCTTCTTCTTGCCAAAATTCCTTGCCAAACCCCCACCATGAGCCTCCTTGTTGAGAGTCTCTCGGATTCCGCCATGAGGGATGCAAAGTTTGCCTCCCTTGAAGAGGTAACCATCCATAAGGTAGTATCCACATTCTTGCTTCTTTAAACACCGTTCATACCATTGGCCAAAATCTTGGTCTATAAGCATCCTTGATCCAAGCAAAACCAAAGAATTTAGTGGTAAGTTCGGTTAGGAGAATAATCCACCTTGAGAGGGCATCGGCCACCACATTGGTTTCTCCCCTCTTGAACTTGATGATGTACGAAAACCTTTCAAGGAATTCCATCCACTTGGCATGCCTTCTATTCAAATTGCCTTGGGTCTTTAGGTGTTTGAGGCCTTGATGATTCGTATGTATAATAAATTCTTTTGAGAGAAGATAATGCTCCCACACTTCAAGTGCTCGGATCACCGCATAGAACTCTTTGTCATAGGATGAGTAAGTAATCATGGCACCCTTGAGCTTCTCATTAAATTAGGCCATGGGCTCCCTTCTTGCATAAGCATTGCACCAATGCCTAGCCCCAAAGCATCACATTCGACCTCGAAGACCTTATTGAAATTGGGGAGCACTAACACAGGTGCCTTGCACAACTTGGCCTTTATCAATTCAAAACTTTCTTCGCAACCGAGAGTCCACTCAAACTCCTTTCCCTTCTTTGTACAATCGGTCAAAGGAGCTACAATTGAACTAAACCCTTGTATGAACCTTCGGTAAAAGGATGCAAGGCCATGAAAGCTCCTAACTTCGGACACACTCTTGGGGATAGGCCATTCTCCGATTGCCACAATTTTTGAGTCATCGACTTCCATGCCATCCTTAGAAATAATAAACCCAAGAAAGTGTACTCTCTCTTGCACAAAAGCACACTTCTTCAAATTGCCAAACAATTTAACTCTTCGAAGTCTATCAAACAACAATCTAAGGTGAGCAAGGTGAGTAGCAAAGTCCAAACTAAACAACAATATATCATCAAAATAGACAACTATAAATTTGCCCAAGAAATCTTTAAAAAAAAAATGCATGAGTCTCATAAAGGTACTAGAAGCGTTAGATAATCCGAAAGGCATTACTAACCATTCAAAGAGACCATATTTGGTCTTGAAGGCTATCTTTCATTCATCACCTTCCTACATCCTTATTTGATGGTAATCGCTCTTTAAGTCCACCTTTGAGAAATATGATGCCCCACTAAACTCATTCAACATGTCTTCGAGACTAAGAATTGGGAACCGGTACTTGATTGTGATTTGATTTATGGCTCGGCTATCCAGACACATCTCGAAACTTCCATCTTTCTTTGGAACCCATAGAGCCGGGACAGCACAAGGACTCAAAGATTCTCTTATAAACCCCTTGTCAAGAAGCTCTTGGACTTGCCTTTAAATCTCCTCCTCGGGATTCAATCGGTAGGAAGGCCGATTTGGTATCACTACTTCCGGGTGGAGGTCAATTTAGTGTTTGATTCCCCTAAGGGGTGGTAAACCACAGGGTAGTTCTTCCAGAAACACATCTTGGTACTCCTCAAGAAGTGCTTGAACCTCATTTTGAACATGCTCAATTTCTTGGAGCCTTTCCCAAAACAAAACTAGTACAATCGGGCCTCCCTCTTGGATAGTCTTTGTCAACTCTTTCTTAGTCATAAAGAAATTAGATTTGGCCGCCCCCTCCCCCCTTGCAACTTCATCTTGGACTATTTGGCTTGGCTCAAGGGGGGTGAGCTTGATCGTTTTCCCACCAAACTTGAAGGAGTAATGATTGGAATAGTCATTGTGGATAGCTCTTCTATCGAATTGCCACGACCTTCCAAGCAAGATGTGGCTTGCACTCATCGGCACCACATCACATAGCACTTTGTCTACATAACCACCAATAGAGAATTCAATGCTTGTTTGCTCGGAGACCTTGAGATCTTACTTCTCATTTAGCCACCGAAGTCTATACAGATTTGGATGCTCCGTAGTGACAAGCTTCAACTTCTTTACAAGATCTTTAGATGCAATGTTGGTTCAACTCCCTCCATCTATAATCAAGGAACATACCTTCCCTTGAATTAGGCATCTACTATGGAAGATGTTCTCTCTTTGTACCCCTTCACCCTGGGTTGTGGTGGTGAGAACACGGCGGATCACCATCAAGAGATGTCCTTCTTGTACATGGCAAACCTCCATCGGCTCTTGCTCTTCACTAGTCTCAATTGTGTCTTCCTCTTCACTAATAACCTCATTATACCCCTCAAGAAGAACCATCACTCGTTTGTTGGGGCATTGAGAGGCAATGTGGCCAAGGCCGAGACACACTTAAAACACTTGATCTCCCTTGACCTAGGCCGAGTACCATCATCTTTGGGCTTTACTTCAAATTCCTTCTTTTGACTCCAAGGCTTAACAAATGGCGGCTTATCTTCATTCTTAGGAAATGGTTTGAATGGTGGCATGGCCCTTGGTACAAATCGGTTAGAAATACCTTTGCCTTTCCGCTTGATTTGTCTTTCCACCTTCATAGCAAGTTGGATGACAAGATCCATATTATCCAACGGTTGCAACTCAACAATGTCTCTGATTTCTTTGTTTAGGCCTCTAAGGAACCTTGCTATGATTTTCTCCTCAGGTTCTTGAATATCACATCAGATCCGTAAGGTCTCAAACTCAGCTAAATAGTCTTCAACCGAGAGGGTGCCTTGCTTCAATGTTTGGAGTTGGAGGAAAAGCTCTTGTTTATAATGGCTTGGAACAAATCGCCTTCTCATGAGAATTTTCATTGCTCTTCATGTCAAAATTTCATCATCTCCCTCACGTCTTCTATGGGATCTCACACTATCCCACCAAAGGCTAGCATAGCCGGTCAACTCTAAAGAAACCAATTGTAGTTTGGTCTTTTTCGAATAGTTATAACAATTAAAGATTTTATCCACCTTTTAAACCCAATCAAGGAAAGCATCACCACTACAAGATCCATTAAAGGAAGGGATAGTAACCTTAATGTTCCTCAGCTCATAGGCAAGGATCAAAAGAGATAGCATCTTCACCGGAATCCCCAGAGGCAAGGATTCGGCCTCTTCTCATTCCTTGGTCAGGCCTTCTCCTTGGCATAGTGGGTTGACAGAGGGGTGAAAGATAATGATATCCTCCAAATTGGAAGAGGAATGACCGTGGGAACAGGAAGATATACTAAACAAAAACTCGGATGGTCAACGCAGAATTTCAGGGTTTCACCGAATAGAGGAATTCAAAATCGGGAATAATTTTGAATCACTCTTCTCAATGAATGGGGGCGTATTTTTGGACGAGGTTGAGGATGAATCTAGACAGATGGATGAGGAAGAGATGTCTCTAAAATTGAGAGAATTCCTTCGGGAAAAATGGGTGGTTTGGTCAGTACCCGAAAACACACCGGAAATCAACCCGGGGTGCTTGGATTTAGGAGAAATGATCCTCAAAATGAGAATGGGATGGATGAAGGAGCTAGGATCCACAATCTCACCCTAAGACCATGAAATGGCTGGAGAAAAGTGGTAAGGATTAATCTTTTGCTCGAAAAATGATCAACTCCGGGGTTTGTCTCTCGGTGGCCGGAAAACAAGTTTTCGGAGACCGAGTCTTTGAAGCGGCAAACTTCAAAGGGGAGAGATCAAATTTGAAAAGATAAATCTTTATTCAATCAAATCTGATCATTACACTTGAATGGGGATGATTAAATAGAAAATTAAACAAAAACATGCTTATCATCGGACGGCCTAGATCATCTCCAAGAACACCAATCCATGGCTTGAAAGATGGACCAATGAGAAGCCTTCATAGGACGCTCCTCCTACGCTCCTCCTCCAGCTCATTAGGCTCGAAGGAAATGTCCTAAATATCCTCCCAAATGATAATTAGCTAACTTTTTATTCTTCAATTTTCCCAAATGCTTTAGGACGTGGATTAGGCGTGAAACCGATCATGGATGGCTCTTCCTGGGCTCTTTGTGATTGCATCGTTTGATGAAGAAAAGGTGTCCAATTTAAACGTTATACCACTCTTTAGAAACCTTGAAGGATTGACTACATTTCATATGAAGACGTTGGCTTCATCCGAGGGCATGCGGGTTGTCAAATTTGTAGAGGAAGCGTTGGAGGTCCAGTTGTGCCGGATCAAATTGTGGTACCCATGCTTTGTTGCTTGGACCACTAGCATGGGGGTTTCGATTCCTTCTTCAATCCGACCTCCATGCTTTGAATTCAAATGAAAGAATTGGAGTTGAACAAGGTTGAATTCTTCAATGATATAGGGAGCTACAAAATTAGAAAACACATTAGATAAACATTGATGGCAAGAGAATTTTTGGGCCCTCCATATCATGTCATAATCCCTAAGACTTATACCCTAAGTAAGCCCTAAACGCTAAGGCTAATGGCTTAGACATAAAGTCCGAAGCCCGAAGCCTTATTCCTTAAGCTCCAAGCCTTATTCCTTAAGCCTTAAGCCCTAATCCCTATGTCCTATGACCTATGGACTATTCTCAAAGCCCAAAGCCCAAAGCCCAAAGGCCAAACCCAATGTCCTAAGACCTAACCCTAAGCCCAAAGAATAAAGCTTTAAGCCCTCGCCTGAAGCCGTTAGCCCTAAGCCATAAGCTCAAAGCCTTAAGCCATACCCCTTAAGCTCTAAGCCATAATCTGTATGCCCTAAGCGATAGCCCTAACTCAAAGCCCTATGTCCTTAGCCCAAAGTCAAAGCCCTAAGCCCTAACGACAAAGCCCAAAGCCCTAAGCTATAATCCCAAAGCCTTAAGCCCTAAGCACTTATCTTTATGCCCTAAGTCCTAAGCACTTATCTCTATGCCCTAAGCCCTAAGCACAAGCCATTGGCCCTAAGCCCTAAGCCAAGTTCATGAAGCCAAAGCGCAAAGCCTTAAGCCCTAAGACCAAAGCCCTAATCCATAATCACAAAGACCTAATTCCAAATCCCCAAAACCTAAGCTCAAAGCCTAAAACATTATGCATTAAGCCCTAAGCCCTAAGCCCTAAGCCGAACTCCCTAAGACCTAATCCAAAAACCCAAAGCTAAAAGACTAAAGCCATAAGCCCTATGTTCTACGACTTAAGCCTTGAGTCACATGTTCTAAGACCTGAGCCTTAAGTCCTACGCTCTAAGCTCAAAGCACAAAGCGCTAAGCCCTCACACCAAAGCATTAATCACAAATCTCTATGCCCTAAGCCCTATGACGTAAGCCATTGTCGTAAGCCAAAAGCTCTATGCCTTAAGCCTTATGCATAAGCCCTAAGCACTTATCCTTATGCTTAAGCCTTTCGCGCTAAGCCCTATGTCGTCACCCTGAAGCCCTTAGCCCTAATCCTTATGCTTAAGCCCTACACGTTAAGCCCTATGCATTAAGCTTAAAGCCCAAACCCAAAGCCTTATGCCCTAAACCCAAAGCCCTAATCCCTAAACCCAAAGCCCAAAGCCCAAAGCTCTGTGCCCAAAGTCATAAGCCCTAAGCTCTAATCCCAAATACCAAAGCCCAAAGTTAAAAGCCTGAAGCCAAAAGCCCGAAGCTTAAAGCTCAAATCCAAAAGCCCTAAGACCTAAGCCTGAATCCCAAAGAACAAAGACATAGGCCCTATGCCTACGCCCTAAGATACAATAGATCTAAGCCTCACGCTCTAAGCCCTATCTTCTAAGCCCAAAGCCCATAGCCTTAAGCCACAACCCCTAAGCCCAAAAACGTAAGCCTTAAGCCTTATGCTTAAACCCTTGGCACTAAGCACTAGCCCTAAGGCGTAAGACCAAGGCCCTATGCCATAAGCCCTATGCACCAATTCTAAAGCCTTATGCCCAAAGCCCTAAACCTTAATCTTGATGCTTAAGCGGTAACCCCTATGCCCTAATCTTAAAGCCCAACCCCAAATCCTTCAAGTCTAATCCCAAAGCCCTAATCGTTAGGCCTCAATCCCAAAGCCCTAATCGTTAGGCCTTAATCCAAAAGCCCTAAGCCCAAACCTAAATCTTAAAGCTAAAAGACCTATACCTAAATCCCTAACGCCTAAGACTTAAGCTCGCCTAGACCCAAAGCACTAAGCCATAAGTCCTAAGCCCAAAGCATAAAGCCCTAAGCCTAAAGCACAAAGCCCTAAGCCCTAATATGTATGCCCTAAGCCATGAGCCTTAGCCATAAACTGATGTGGATCAAGTGATAACACAAATCAATCCCAATG
>QAOC01028815.1:72812-111017 GCA_003255005.1 Begonia fuchsioides | reverse complement strand
CAAATTGGTCCAAACTGAACCAAAATGTTTACATAAAAAAAATCCCAAATAACTTAGTATTTTACAAACACAAAAATCAAACATCACTTGGCCATTCCTTGGAAGCCTTCATCCCCCCCAAATAGTGGTGCATACGGCCTCCATTGTCCTTGAAACCGAGTATAGTTATGTCCTGGGTGGTGAACTTGGCAAGGAAGATCTTGGATTTTTGGCTAACTCCTCTTCTTTATACTTCCATTGTAAGCAATGTTTGGGGAGTTCTTGATCATGATGTGAAGGAATATCTAGGAGCTCCAATGTAGGGACAAATGTACCTGCAAAATCAACAAACATATTAGCTAAAAGTCTTGCACGGCTTCGAGTTGTTGCTCCTTCCGGTTGATGATGAGTCCCGGGCACATCAGTAATGCTCGACGATCATATTACCATGGGCGGCCAAGTAGAAGATGTGTAGCGCTCATCGGTACAACGTCACAATGCACCGTGTCCTTGTATTGTCCAATTGAGAAATCGTAGAAGATGTGTAGCGCTCATCGGTACAATGTCACAATGCACCATGTCCGTGATTCATGGGCGGCCAACGATCATATTGTTTGGTTACCCGGACGTCTTCCCGATCCGTGATCCAGCGCAACTTGTAAGGAGCCGGGTGGTCGGTCGTGGGTAGCCCGAGTTTCTCGACCATGTCTCGGGCCGCCACGTCGGTGCAACTCCCACCATCTATAATAACATTGCATACCTTATCTTTAATCAAGGCTCGGGTATGAAATAAATTTTCCCGTTGATAATTGTCCGGTTGGGCTTGATTAGATAAAACCCTTCGGACCATCATAAGTCTTGGCCCTTCATCAGCTTGATATTCCATGTCCTCGGCCTCGGTCTCGGCCACATGCTCGTTCGGCCCAAGTTTGACCTTGGGCTGATCTTCGTCTTCGCTAATGACTTCGTCCGTATCTTCCTTAAGGATCATAACTCGGCGATTGGGGCATTGGGCCGCCATGTGCCCCCGTCCAAGACACTTGAAGCATTGGATCTCACGGTCACTAGGCCTCTTGTTCACCGTGTCTTGTGGTCGTGCGTCCCCGTCCCGCCTCGGGCCCAATGGCCTAGGCGTGGCGCCTCGGCCTTCGGCTCGTGGCACGGGTAGGAACGGAGTCGGTGTCCTTGGCGTGGGGCGCTGCATGGTCGCTTTGCTCTTTCTCCTTAGTTGCCGTTCAACTCTAAGTGCCATTTGTATAAGCATGTCGAATGAATTCACGGGCTGTAGCTCTACAACATCGGCTATTTCAAACCTTAGCCCTCTAATAAATCTTGCCCGGATTTGTTCCTCGGGCTCGGATAGATCACATCTAATCCGTAATATTTCAAACTCCATTACATATTCATCAACCGTGGAGTTTCCTTGCCTCAAACTTTGTAATTACAAAAATAAATCTTCTAGATAATAACTAGGCACAAATCTTTGCCTCACAAGAGTTTTCATAGTTCTCCACGTACTAATCTCGGCTTCATTATTTCTGTGCCTTTGAGCCTTTAAACTATTCCACCATAAACTAGCATAATCCGTAAGTTCCAAGGATGCCAATTGAATTTTCAACTTCTCCGAATAATTATAAAGCTCAAATATACTATCCACCTTTTCAACCCAATCTAAATATCTATCTCCATTAGAAGCACCATTATATGAAGGTAGACTAACCTTGGGTAGTTTCCAATCCACGATCCGGTCGTTGTTCCGGATAATGTTCTTCATCGGATGGTTCGGAGTTCTCGTACTCGGCTCACGCTCGGCCACGGCCCGGTCTCCTTATCGGCCGCTGGGCGGGTGGGTGCGCTTGCCGTGTTTCGTTTGCGTCCATCCTTTGGACCAAGGAATTTAATCCTTGCATGACCGTGTCTAATTTATGATTTGTATCATCCAACTGCTCTTGTAAAGTGACTACATGGTCTCGGGGTTCCGAGATCATTGTTTGTTCATTAGTCGCGGCGTGGTCACGGGCCGCACCGTGTGCGGCACCACTTCTCGTATTCATCTCCAAATATTTGTAAACTTGTAAAAATTGAACCTTTGATGTAAAAATCTAACCTTTGGCTCTGATACCAAGATGATGTTCCTTCGGTTTATGTTGGCACGTCGGGGGGTAGTCGAACGCACGGATCACGTAGCCGATGAGGTTCGTGATCGTGCTCCGTCCGAAATCTGTCGTGCGGAAGCGTATAAAACGTGGTGGTTGCGTAATGGGATGTATTTGGTAAGGAGATTATGAGATGGCTCAGGCGAATGTGAATATGGCTCGGGAGGGGCGTTTTGCGGTCGTTTAGTGGAGGAAGGTTATCACTCGTGAATGGTGCGGTAATGGGAAGGTTAGAAGGTGGCTGTGTCATGATTTTAGATCCAAAACACTCGAGCAATCAAGTGTTTGAATCGAGTAGACCTTGGTTTGCACACAGATATGACGCACCGCGCGCTTACAAGGTTTGACGATTGCTTGGCCGGATATGACGCACCGAAGAAGCAAGGTCGGATGAGGGAATTTGACAATAAGGCTCTCGGCTCTTAGATTATCAAACATTCACTAGCTTTCATTAACGTAAAAGAAGAGTACTTAAACAAAAACAAAAGTATACTAAAAACACTAAGAAGAATGTGGTCCGTCCGATGTCTTGGACGTCCATGATGCTCTCGTGTCAACATGCATCAAAATAGGTAGAATCCCTATCTTGTCGTGGTAGTTGAGATTCTAGGAGATTTGGTCATCGGATGCATGGAGCGGACTGGGCCGGTGCTTGAGTGGGCCTAGTCTTGGGCTCGAGTGGCCGAGTAGGTGGGCCGTGGTGTGCAGCGTGCACCAGGATCGCACACACTTTATCGGACTTGTCGCTTTTCACGTAACCGGGAAGGTCGCGTGTACGGCGATCGGCAAATTGGCTCGGGCCAATTTAGAACGGAGTTTGCGGAAGCGTAACGTGATGGAAATAAGGGGGTTTGGTGGTGGAATTTTGGTAAAGGCTCGGTAATTTATGGAGATGACTCGGTGGTGATAATGTGGACCGGAATCGGCTTGTGGAGGAGTTTGAAGGCTCGGGGATGAAGATGGTGTAAGGAGATGGATGAAGGCAATTCAATACTTGAGCGATCAAAGTATTGAACTCGGTAGACCTTGAATGTCTTCTCGGATATGACTCACCGATGAACACTCGAGGGTTGATAACGCTCGGCCGGATATGACTCACCGGAGGGGAGTTATCGAGAGGGAGCTTCGATCCTTTCGGGAAGAAGGTGCTTTGCACAATTTTTACTAAAATTCTCTCTATTGAACAATGGAAACGATTACAATACTTAAAGAAATAAAGTTGAACTAATTATCTAAAAAGAAGGAAGCTTTTGGACTTTAGATTGATCAAACGCTTCTCGTTGACTTTGGAGAAGTCCATGTCCGTGATTCATGGTCGGAGGATCGGTTGGTTCGAAGTTGGACCGATGTTGTCTTGTTGTTGACTGGTTGACCGAGAGGGTGCGTGGGTATGGGCAGAGCTCCGAACGAATGACGGATTGGCTCGAGCCAATCTGGATCTGGGGCTTCTAAAGTCTCTTCGGTGGTCAACAAAAGGTAGCGCACGAAGATATGCTCGTGCCAAACTTGATCCTCTTCCTTATCTTAACCAAACAACCAAAATACTTAAAGATTAAGTAAGTTTGGCCGATAGAATTTGGCTAAGTCTTTGAATGGGCCGATAGTGAGCCGTGTCTCGTGAGAGGCTCGGCCATCGTGGGCTTCCAATGGTGCATTCAGCGTCCTTGGTCTTTAGACTTCTAGCTTTCTTCACTAAGTCATCTAAATGCTGAAAATAAGCTAAGGTGGCCGGGCTTGGCGTTGGGTGGGCCGAGGAGTTGGACTCCGTGGAAGACCGCGCGATCCAAGAGGATCGGACCGTGTGTTCTCTCATGCTGGCCACTTATTGGAGGGCCGAAGCCCTAGTGGTCTTCGGATAGGCCGACGACCAAAGTTGGGGTGGTCGTCGGGTCGGAGTCGTGGAGCGTCCGTTGGGTGCGGGGCGCGTCTCGGTCATGAGGCTCGTGGGCCGGGCTGCCGAGTGCGCCGTGTCCGGGGACGGTCAGACACGGCCCGATGTGAGCGTCAAGGCCGGGATTGGCCGAGCACCAAGTAACGGAGTGCTTGGGCCGTTCCCGATCATTCTCGGAAGGTGTTTTCGAGACTAAGAGACCTACAAAATGAGCAACTAAGTTAGTAAAATCGGGTGGGCTCATTGGGTTGGTCGGGGCTTGATCCATGATGTGCTCGGGTTGCACATCATCCTCCCGGGGTACTTGAGGATTTGTCCCCAAATCTACCCTCTCATCCTCCAAATCGGCAGGATCATCCTCATCATCCAAGTATGGTGAAAGGTCTCGGACGTTGACCGTAGTTGTAATGCCATACTCGCCCGGTAATTTGAGTTTGTAGGCATTCGGGTTGACGCGCTCGGTCACCCGAAAGGGTCCGTCGGCCCTTGGCAATAATTTAGCGTGCTTATGCTTAAAGTGCCGAAGCTTAAGCCACACTAAATCTCCTTCTTTGAAAATTTTCTCCTTTCGGCCTCGGTTGGCCGCTTGAGCATACTTGGCATTTTTCTTCTAGATCCGCTTCTTAATTTTCTCGTGTAATTGGCGGATCTTTTCGGCCTTATCAAGACCGTCGGTATTGGTATGCTCCTTGCTTGGCAATGAAAGTAAATTCATAGGTGTAGATGGATTAAACCGTAAGCAACCTCGAAAGGAGTCATACCCGTGGTGTTGTGGCGGCACCGGTTGTAGGCGAATTCAATGAACGGCAATTGAAGATCCCATGTCGAGATCCTCGTATCCACCGTGGTTCGGAGGAGTGAGCCAAGTGATCGGTTGACTACCTCCGTTTGGCCGTCGGTTTGCGGGTGGAAGGCCGTGCTAAAAAGTAGCTTGGTGTCGAGTCGTGCCCATAAGGTCCTCCAAAAAGTGCTAAGGAACTTTCCATCTCGATCGGACACGATAGAATGGGGCATGCCATGAAGCCGGACAATTTCCTCGAAAAATAATTTGGCGATGGCCGTGGCTTCGGCGGTCTTAGCCAATACTATAAAGTGCGCCATTTTCAAAAATCGGTCGACCACGACCGTAATGCAATCTTTGCCTCGGCTTGTACGTGGGAGTCTGAGAACAAAATCGATGCTAATGTCGTGCCATGGGTGGTCGGGCACCGGTAAAGGCAAATAAAGACCTTGGGGTAGTGTACGGGTCTTGGCCTTTTTGCATGTCGCGCACCGTTCCACAAAGTGGTGCACGTCTCGAAATAGGCAAGGCCAATAAAAATGCTCTTTAAGCATCTCCCAAGTCTTTTTCTCTCCAAAGTGGCCCGCAAGGCCGCCTCCGTGAGCCTCGGTTATGAGGGACTCTCGGATGCTTCCTCTCGGGACACACATGCGTCCTCCTCGGAACAAGTAACCATCGTTCACGTGATAGCCAACCAATTCACCCTTGGCGGCTAACTCAATTCGTGAACCAAAGTCGGGATCATTCGCATAACAATTTCTCAACCAATCTAATCCAAAGAAACGTACCCGTAACTCGGTGAAAAGGATGCTCCTCCGTGATAGTGCATCGGCCACCACGTTAGTGTCACCCTTTTTGTACTTGATAATGTAGGGGTACTTATCCAAGAACTCTATCCACTTTGCATGCCTTCGGTTCAATTTTCCTTGCCCCTTAATAAACTTGAGAGCTTCATGGTCGGTGTGGATAATGAACTCTCGGGGCAGCAAGTAATGTTGCCATACTTCAATGGCTCGGATCAAGGCATAGAGTTCCTTGTCATATGTTGAGTAATTAAGCGTCGCGGCTTTGAGCTTCTCGCTAAAATATGCTATTGGGCGGCCTTCTTGCATAAGGACCGCTCTAATACCCATTCCGGAGGCATCACACTCGATCTCGAAGACTTTGTTAAAGTCCGGAAGGGTTAGCACGGGGGCTTCGCAAAGCCGGGCCTTGATGGTGTCGAAGCTTGCTTGACAAGGCGGGGTCCATGTAAACTCTTGGGCCTTTTTGGTGAGCTCGGTCAAAGGGGGCACAATTGTGCTAAAGCCCTTGATAAAGCGTCGGTAAAAGTTTGCAAGCCCATGGAAGCTTTGGATATCCGAGACATTCTTTGGAATGGGCCAATCTTGGATAGCCCGGATCTTCTCGGCATCCACTTCAACACCGCTTGCGGATAGGAAAAAGCCGAGGAAGTGTATTCGGGTTTGGGCGAATGCACACTTCTTTCGGTTGCCGTATAGCTCCGTGCACCGTAGGATCAAGAATAACCACTCCAAGTGGTCGAGATGGCTTGGCAAATCAACACTATAGACAAGTATATCATCGAAATAAATTATAATAAACTTACCGAGGTACTCTCGAAGCACATGGTTCATGAGGCACATAAAGGTGCTCGGAGCGTTGGTAAGGCCGAATGGCATGACTAGCCACTCGAATAGCCCGTATCGGGTCTTGAATTCCACTCGTCGCCTTCGCGCATCCGGATTTGATGATAGCCGGATTTCAAGTCTACCCAGGAAAAGATGGCCTCTCCGCTTAGTTCATCGAGAAGGTCATCGAGCCGTGGCATGGGAAAGCGATATTTGATGGTAATATCGTTGATTGCTCGGCTATCCACGCACATTCGATGGCTTCCATCCTTCTTTGGCACTAGGAGGGCCGGAACCGCGCATGGGCTTAAGGACTCTCGGATGTAGCCCTTAGCAAGGAGTTCCTCCACTTGCTCTTGTAATATTTTGCTTTCATCGGGATTGAGCCTATACGGTGGTCGGTTTGGCAAGGACGTGCCCGGTTGAAGATCAATGTGGTGCTCGATCCCTCGGAGCGGTGGTAGACCGTCCGGGAGCTCGTCCGGGAACACGTCCTTGAATCGGTCAAGTAATGGGCGCACGACCTCGGGGATAATTTCTTCATCAAGCCCATCGGGCTCTCGGTGTAAGAGCACAATAATTGGGCCTTCTTGGCCGAGGGTCTGTGCCAATTCTTTTCGGCCCATGAAAAGAGCCGTTTTGGCCTTGGCCTCTTTTCGGTCAGCCTCGTCCTTGGCAATTTGGGCTGGTGTCATAGGAGCCAATGTGATGCTTCGGCCATCCATCTTGAAGGAATAATGGTTGGTGAAGCCGTTATGCATAACCCGTCGGTCGAATTGCCATGGTCGGCCGAGTAGGAGATGGGTAGCGTTCATCGGGACCACGTCACACGTGACCGTGTCTTTGTTTGTGCCAATTGTAAAAGTTACCCGGGCTTGTTTGCTTACCCGGACGTCTTCACGATCGGTGATCCAGCGCAATTTGTACGGCGTCGGATGTGCGGTCGTTGGCAGCGCCAGCCGCTCGGTCAGCTCGCTGGATGCGACATTGGTGCAGCTCCCGCCATCGATGATCACCGAACAAAATTTGTCCTTGATCATGCAACGACTATGAAATAGAGTCTCCCTTTGTAATTCCTCGGGCCGTGGCTGTGTAGAAAGAACTCTTCGAACCATAAATATACTTTGCTCTTCAAAAGCTCGGCAAACTTCTTCTTCGGTCGAGGCCGGATCCTCCTCGGCCACGACGGGTGGTGTCTCATCGTCGCTCATGACCTCCTCGGTCCCTTCAAGGACGGTCATGACGCGCTTATTCGGACATTGCGCGGCCATGTGTCCGCGTCCAAGACACTTGAAACATCGGATCTGTCGAGCCCTTTGTGGGTCGGCTAGAGTGTCCGATGGCTTAGAATCCGTGGCCGTTTTCGGGGCCCATGGTTTTGGCGCGGGCGCCCGATCATCGATCCGTGGTGCGGGCCGGTACGGTGTTGTGGGCTTCGGGGCAGGCCGTTGAGCGATAGCCTTGCCTTTTCTTTTGAGTTGCCTCTCGACTCTTAGGGCCATTTGGATAAGCCCATCAAATGATTCTACGGGCTGCAACTCAACCACATCACCAATTTCATATCGAAGGCCTCGAATGAACCGTTCCATGACTTGCTCCACGGGTTCGGCTAAATCACACCGAATCCGTAACGTCTCAAAGTCCGTAAGATAATCATCCACGGTGGAACTTCCTTGGAGATAATGGCTCGGTACGAACCGTTTCCTCATCAATTCTTTCATCAATCTCCACGAAGTAATTTCCTCCTCGTGCGCTCTTCTTCGTTGTGTCCGAAGACTAGTCCACCATAGTGAGGCATAATCCGTAAGCTCCAAAGATGCCAATTGGACTTTTAACTTCTCGGAATAATTGTAAAGGTCAAAAATTTTCTCGACCTTTTCAATCCAATCCAAATATCTATCTCCATTGGAGGCTCCATTGAAAGAGGGTAAGTGTACCTTGGGGAGCTTCCATTCTTTTTCACGATCCGAGTAAGAATTGGGTTCGGAATCAAAATCTTCTTTGGATCGATTGTGTTCGCGCGGGCGCGCTCGGGGTGGCCCTCCGCGTCCCGGTCTTCGCCTAGGAGGCGGCGTAGGCCATGCCGGGCGGGCTCGGTCTTGCTCGGCCAAATCGTCGAGCCGCTGGAGCATTGCATCCATTCTTCGATTCATAGCTTCGAATTGCTCCCGATTACGGTTCTCATGTTCCCGTTGGTCTCAGGGATCAGAGAACATAGTTTGTTCGCTCGTGGCTTGATCACGGGCGGCGTTGTGAACGGCGCCACTTGGAGTATTCATACCAAAAATTCGAAAAACTTGTAAAAAGTATAAAAATCAAACCTTTAGCTCTGATACCAAGATGGTGTGCAGCGTGCACCAGGATCGCACACACTTTATCGGACTTGTCGCTTTTCACGTAACCGAGAAGGTCGCGTGTACGGTGATCGGCAAATTGGCTCGGGCCAATTTAGGATGGGGTTTGCGGAAGCATAACGTGATGGGAATAAGGGGGTTTGGTGGTGGAAATTCGGAGATGGTTCGGTAGAATAACAAGATGGCTCGGTGGCGAATGTATGGTCCGGAATCGGCTTGTGGAGGGGTTTGAAGGCTCGGGGATGAAGATGGTGTAAGGAGATGGATGAAGGCAATTCAATACTTGAGCGATCAAAGTATTGAACTCGGTAGACCTTGAATGTCTTCTCGGATATGACGCACCGATGAACACTCGAGGGTTGATAACGCTCGACCGGATATGCCTCACCGGAGGGGAGTTATCGAGAGGGAGCTTCGATCCTTTCGGGAAGAAGGTGCTTTGCACAATTTTTACTAAAATTCTCTCTATTGAACAATGGAAACGATTACAATACTTAAAGAAATAAAGTTGAACTAATTATCTAAAAAGAAGGAAGCTTTCGGCCTTTAGATTGATCAAACGCTTCTCGTTGACTTTGGAGAAGTCCATGTCCGTGATTCATGGTCGGAGGATCTGTTGGTTCGAAGTTGGACCGATGTTGTCTTGTTGTTGACTGGTTGACCGAGAGGGTGCGTTGGTATGGGCGGAGCTCCGAACGAATGACGGATTGGCTCGAGCCAATCTGGATCCGGGGCTTCTAAAGTCTCTTCGGTGGTCAACAAAAGGTAGCGCACGGTCTGGTTCTTTGATGGACTGGTGATGGCTCGAGTTGGCACGCGGGTACGTCTATGCAGGCCGAGCCGGCGGTCGGTCATGGGCGCTCTTCAAGGGATCCGAGAGTTTGTTGAGGAAATCCGTTGAATGAAGATCCTTTGAAGATTCAATAGTTGCTCCAAGGATTTGGTGCATGAAAATCCCTTGATAATCGTAAGTGGTTCGGTGATCGATCGTGCTCGTGCATCCGATGGATGATCTACGGTCATCATGAAGATATGCTCGTGGCAAACTTGATCCTCTTCCTTATCTTAACCAAACAACCAAAATACTTAAAGATTAAGTAAGTTTGGCCGATAGAATTTGGCTAAGTCTTTGAATGGGCCGATAGTGAGCCGTGTCTCGTGAGAGGCTCGGCCATCGTGGGCTTCCAATGGTGCATTCAGCGTCCTTGGTCTTTAGACTTCTAGCTTTCTTCACTAAGTCTTCTAAATGCTGAAAATAAGCTAAGGTGGCCGGGCTTGGCGTTGGGTGGGCCGAGGAGTTGGACTCCGTGGAAGACCTCGCGATCCAAGAGGATCGGACCGTGCGTTCTCTCACGCTGGCCACTTATTGGAGGGCCGAAGCCCTAGTGGTCTTTGGATAGGCCGACGACCAAAGTTGGGGTGGTCGTCGGGTCAGAGTCGTGGAGCGTCCGTTGGGTGCGGGGCGAGTCTCGGTCATGAGCCTCGTGGGCCGGGCTTCCGGGTGCGCCGTGTCCGGGTACGGTCGGACACGGCCCGATGTGAGCGTAAAGGCCGGGATTGGCCGAGCACCAAGTAACGGAGTGCTTGGGCCGTTCCCGATCATGCTCGGAAGGTGTTTCCGAGACTAAGAGACCTACAAAACGAGCAACTAAGTTAGTAAAATCGGGTGGGCTCGTTGGGCTGGTCGGGGCTTGATCCATGATGTGCTCGGGTTGCACATCAGGCCGTGTCCTGGTTCACGTGGACCGTGTCCTGGGCTCGGCGATGAGCCGTGTCTTGTGGCCGTGTCATGGCCTGTGTGGGCCGACGACTCAGCGAGGTGTCACGGCTTCCTTAAGATTGGCGTGGGCCAATTTAATACGCGTATCTCTGAAGCTCCTAGGAAGGCCAAAGAATGCTAATAGCTCGGCCCGTCTTGATGTTCGCCTTAAAGGCGCTTGCGTTTTTCCGAGCCCCTCGTGTCTTGACACTTGGTTCGTCGTCCATCTTTCGGCCCGTCATTCTTCCACTTCTAGCTAACTAGGCTAAGTGTGACCTCGTGGGCCACTTATTCTCCTGGGCTGAAATCCTTAGAGGATTCCAGCCACGCTACGGGTGGTGTCGTGGCGGGCCATGGTCGAGTCGGTTGATGTGTTAGCCTCGGCCATGGGTATGTCGCTGGGCGCACCGGCTTCGGCCGTGCGCGTGTTAATGGGCGCGCGAGCCTCGGTCGTGCGCGCGTCTCCTGCTGCGTCGTGCGTGTCCGGCCATCTTTAACTGCTCTCGATCCTCCTCGGAAGGTATTTCTGAGGCTATGTTACCTGCAAAATGAGCAATTATGTTAGTAAAAACACCCGGGCTCGGGGAGTGATCGGATGTGCACTCCCGTTGCACATCAGACAACGTGACACTTTTATTTGACCACCTGATGTGCAACCCGAGCACATCACGGATCTAGCCCCGACGAACCCAACGAGCCCGCCTGATTTTTCTAACTTAGTTGCACGTTTTGCAGGTATCTTAACCTCGGAGACACCATCCGAGTTCGATCGGGAAAGGCCCTGATGTGCAACGGAAGCACATCGCCGATCTAGCGCCGAGGAGCACGGCCAATTTTGCTAATTTGTGTGCTCGTTTTGCAGGGAACTTAGCCTCAGAGAATATGTCTGAGGATAATCGGGATCGGATACGAGTTTTTCTCAAATGGCATCCGAGCGTGTCCGACTACGACGAGCCCAGCACACCAGGCCATGATACGGCCGAGGTTCGCGACCACGACCCGCCCGACGCCCAACGAGCGCCCCACGATCATGACCCGACGACCCATGGAGACACGGTCGTCGGCTTTGCCGAAGTCGTCTAGGGCTTCGGCCCGTTGGAATAAGTGACCGACATGAGAGAACGCTCGATCCAAATACCCACGGATCAAGTGTTCAACCATGGGCCCTATTTTCGGTCACACTTAGTTTATTTCTTTTAGCCAGCAATTAGCTTTAGAGAAGGAAGAGAAAGCAGCCCAAAGAAGAGGAACGCATATCCCATCGGCGAAGACACACAAAGGCCCGACAAGACTGGTCCACGGTCAAGCCACGACCCACCTACGGTCAAATAAGAGACCTTGACCAAATCCAATCGACCACTTGACTTAAATCTTTAAGTAATCTTGTTATTTGGTCAAGGGAAAGATAAGGTTTGAGTTTGACACGGATAAATCTCAAGATATCAGAAGAAGATTCACCGGGCGCGCACAAAATCCGTCCATCAAACCACCCGCGCAACAAGAGGGATTTTTATCCAAGTAATCCGTGCTAAAGTTGCCATATTCGTAGGAGGATCGTTGGATAACAACCTTTTCAAAATGGCACGGACAAATCTCGTGATGACATGAAGATAAGGTCAAACCGCGCACACAAGATCGCTCACCAACAAACCGGCGAGCCACAAGGGATTTTTATCAAAATAATCCGTGCTAAAGCTGCCATATTCATAGGAGAATCGTTGGACAACAACCTTTCAAAATTAGCACGAGTGAATCCCACAAAATCCGAAGATCACCCTAGGTCAAGCACGACTTTCATGCAAATCCAGCCGTGCATATCTTTGATGAATCAAGCCTAAAGTCAAGGAAGATCTTCCCGAAGCTAATCATGGACGTTCAAAGTCATCTAAAGGCTTACATTGTCTTTCTTAGCTTATCTTTAGTAGTTTCGTTATCTTTTACGTTTTGCTATTTAAGTGTAACACTTACACTATTTTCAATAGAGAGAATTTTAGTAAAAATTGTGCAAAGCACCTTCTTCCCGAAAGGATCGAAGCTCCCTCTCGATAACTCCCCTCCGGTGAGTCATATCCGGCCGAGCGTTATCAACCCTCGAGTGTTCATCGGTGAGTCATATCCGAGAAGACATTCAAGGTCTACCGAGTTCAATACTTTGATCGCTCAAGTATTGAATTGCCTTCATCCATCTCTTTTCACCATCTTCATCCCCGAGCCTTCAAACTCCTCCACAAGCCGATTCCGGTCCATATTTTCACCACCGAGTCATCTCCATAAATTACCGAGCCTTTACCGAATTTCCACCACCAAACCTCCTTATTCCCATCACAATACGCTTCCGCAAACCCCGTTCTAAATTGGCCCGAGCCAATTTGCCGATCGCCGTACACGCGACCTTCCCGGTTACGTGAAAAGCGACAAGTCCGATCAAGTGTGTGCGATCCTGGTGCTCGCTGCACACCAGGCCCAAGCACTCCATGGTGTGCAGCGGGCACCAGGATCGCACACACTTTATCGGACTTGTCGCTTTTCGCGTAACCAGGAGGGTCGCGTGTACGGTGATCGACAAATTGGCTCGGGCCAATTTAGGATGGGGTTTGCGGAAGCGTATTGTGATGGGAATAAGGGGTTTTGATGGTGGAAATAAGGAGATGGCTCGGTAGTTTATGGAGATGACTCGGTGGTGATAATGTGGACCGGAATCGGCTTGTGGAGGAATTTGAAGGCTCAGGGACGAAAACGGGAATAGGTAATGGATGGATGTACGCTTCAACACTTGAGCAATCAAAGTGTTGACTTCGGTAGACCTTGAGTGTCTTCTCCGATATGACGCACCGATGATCACTCGAGGGTTGATAACGCTCGGCCGGATATGACTCACCGGAGGGGAGTTATCGAGAGGGAGCTTCGATCCTTTTGGGAAGAAGGTGCAATGCACAATTTTTACTAAAATTCTCTCTATTGAATAATGGAAACGATTACAATACTTAAAGAAATAAAGTTCAACTAAACTAGCTAAAAAGAAGGAAGCTTTCGGCCCTTGGATTAATCAAACGCTCCTCGTTGACTTTAGGAAGTCCAAAGGTGTTCTTCATTGGTCGGATAATTGATCTTATTCGAGATTCTTGCTGTTGGTTGAGATGTTTGCCGAGGGTCAACAGCACGTGAGGCTCGTGATGGGCTCGGCACATGGCTCGTAGTCGGCCGTATCTTTGGCCTAGTGGACCATATCTTCGGGCCCTTGAAATATCCGCTCGTGCCATTTTAGAGATATTTTGCCAGCCTCTTCTGCATGCTTTTTGAAGTAGAATCCCGGTCTGCATCGGTTGAGAATCCCGCATGTTCCACTGGATGTTCGGAGGTTGGTTGTCGGGTGCACGTGGGCTTGGGCCGGTTGAACGCTCCTTGGACATCATGGATATTTGTCCGTGCTATCTTCGGAGTGAGTCTTCCAGCCTTCATGATAAGTCTAAAAGTTGACAAAGGCACGGTCAATTTGGCTGTAAAGCCTCGGTTGACCGTGGACGTCCTTGAACGTGCGCTGCGGCGGTCTTGGTGTGTGTCACCGAACAATCTTCGTGTGCTAATCTGGATCCGATCCTTTCCTTGACCATATAGATGGATAACTTGACAAATAAAGTCCAGTTACCGAGAGGGTTTGGTCAGGGTCTTCGGGTAGGCCGATGGTGGGCCGATAGTGGGCCGAGCCTCGTGAGAGACTCGGCCATCTTGGGCTTCTCATCGTGCGTTGAGCGTCATCTATCTTTAGACTTCATTCTTTCCTTCACTAAGTCTTCTAAATGCAAAAACAAACTAAGGTGGCCGGGCTCGGCGTTGGGTGGGCAGAGGAGTCGGGCTCCATGGGAGAGCGCGCGATCCATGGGGATCGGGCCGTGCGTTCCCTCACGTCGGCCACTTATTCCTATGGGCCGAGACTCTAGAGAGTCTCGGACACGTCGGCGGCCTTGGGCTTGCTGGTTGCCGAGGGGTGGTCGATAGGGCGGGCCGGTGTGCGCGTCAAGGGCGGGAATGGCCGAGCACCAAGTGATGGAGTGCTTGGACCTTTCCCGATCGAACTCGCATGGTGTCTCCGAGGCTAAGATACCTGCAAAACGAGCAACTAAGTTAGAAAAATCGGGCAGGCTCGTTGGGTTGGTCGGGGCTAAATCCGTGATGTGCTCGGGTTGCACATCATCCTCCCGTGGTACTTGAGGATTTGTCCCCAAATCTACCATTTGCTCTTCCAAATCAGCAGGTTCCTCATCATCATCATCCAAGTATGGTGAGAGATCTCGGACGTTGACCGTGGTGGTAATGCCATACTCGCCCGGTAGTTCGAGCTTGTACGCGTTCGGATTGATGCTCTCGGTCACCCGGAATGGTCTGTCGGCTCTTGGCAGCAATTTAGCGTGCTTTTGCTTAAAATGTCGAAGCTTAAGCCACACTAAATCTCCAACTTGGAAAATTTTATCCTTTCGGCCTTGGTTGGCCGCTTGAGCATATTTTGCATTTTTCCTCTCGATCCGCTTAGTAATCTTCTCGTGCAATTTGCGGATCTTCTCGGCCTTATCAAGGCCATCTGTATTGGTGTGCTCTTGGCTCGGTAATGGAAGTAAATCTATTGGTGTCGATGGGTTAAAACCGTAAGCAACCTCAAAAGGAGACATACCCGTGGTATTGTGTGGGCACCGATTGTAAGAAAATTCAATATATGACAATTTAAGGTCCCATGCCGAGATCCTTGTATCCACCACAGTTCGGAGGAGGGAGCCGAGTGATCGGTTGACCACCTCCGTTTGGCCGTCGGTTTGTGGATGGAATGCCGTGCTAAAAAGTAGCTTGGTGCCGAGTCGTGCCCATAAGGTCCTCCAAAAAGTGCTAAGGAACTTACCATCTCGATCGGACATGATTGAATGGGGCATGCCGTGAAGCCGGACAACTTCTTTGAAAAAGAGCTCGGCAATGGCCGTGGCTTCGACGGTCTTGGCACACGCCACAAAGTGCGCCATCTTAGAAAATCGGTCGACCACAACGATAATGCAATCTTTGCCTCGGCTTGTCCGTGGGAGTCCGAGTACAAAATCCATGCTAATGTCGTGCCATGGGTGGTCGGGCACCGGTAAAGGCAAGTAAAGACCTTGGGGTAACGTCCGGGTCTTGGCCTTTTTGCATGTCGCGCACCGTTTCACAAAGTGGTGCACGTCTCGAAATAAATGTGGCCAATAAAAATGCTCCTTGAGCATCTCCCAAGTCTTTTTCTCTCCAAAGTGGCCCTCAAGGCCGCCTCCGTGAGCCTCGGTAATGAGGGACTCTCGGATGCTTCCTCTCAGGACACACATGCGTCCTCCACAAAATAAGTATCCGTCATTAACATGATAACCAACCAATTCACCCTTGGCGGCTAACTCAAACCTTGAACCAAAATCTATATCATCCGCATAGAAATTTCTCAACCAATCTAAACCAAAGAAACGTACCCGGAGTTCATTGAAAAGGATGCTCCTCCGTGATAGTGCATCGGCCACCACGTTAGTGTCACCCTTTTTGTAACTTGATAATATATGGATACTTCTCAAGGAATTCAATCCATTTAGCATGTCGTCGGTTGAGCTTGCCTTGACCTTTGATAAATTTGAGAGCTTCATGGTCGGTGTGGATGATAAACTCTCGGGTAGATGATAAATTTGAGCTTTCGTTGGTGAAGCTGTCATGATTGGCTCGGTGGTCGTATTGCCACGGTCGTCCGAGAAAGAGGTGTGGGTTGTCATGGGCACCACATCACACAGGACAATATCGTTGTATTGGCCGATGGAGAACTTTATGCCCGTCTATTTATTCACGCGTAGATCCTCCTGATTTGTGAGCCAGTGCAGTTTGTATGGCGCTGGGTGCTCGGACGTCGGTAGTGATAGCTTCTCTACCGAGTCCTTGGAGGCGACATTGGTGCAACTGCCTCCGTTGGTTACCAGGGAGCACACTTTGTCCTGGATGGTGCATCTGCTGTGAAAAATATTCTCCCGCTGATGTAGCTCGGACTTAGGTTGCACGGACAATATGCGCCTTATCATCATGAGCATGGGACCCTCCGGAGTGTGGCATACTGCGCTGGTGTCGTTGGGTTCCTCGGTCAAAAACTCGATCTCATCTTCGCTGATTAGCTCTTCGTTCCCTTCATGGAGGAGCATCACCCGTCGGTTAGGGCATTGTGCGATAATGTGACCGTGGCCCAAGAACTTGAAGCACTTGATCTCGCATGCTCTCGGTGGGTTGCCTTTTGTTGGCTTAGTCTCCGAATCTTTACTTGGTCCTCATGTTTTTGGAATCGGGACCTTGTCACTGTTTTTGGACTTGAATGGAATCGGAGCCTACAAAATGATGCGTGGTGTGGTGGCCTTCCGCCTTTTGAGTTGGCGCTCAACCCTTGTGGCTATCTCAATGATACTATCCAAGGAGCCGAGGGGTTGATTTCTCGATTAAGTCCACGTGAGAATCGAGCAACAATCTCTTCATCGGGTTCGTATAAGTCACACCGAATTCGTAAGGTCTCGAATTCAGTAAGGTATTCCTCGACCGTGGAATTGCCTTGCCTTAGTGACTGGAGCTGCAGGAAGAGCTCCTGACGGTAGTGGCTGGGCACAAACCGTTTGTGCATTAGCGCCTTCATGGCTCTCCTTGTGCACGGGCGCTTTCCCACCATAGACTAGCATATCCGGTTAACTCAAGGGAGATGAGATGGAGCTTAGCCTTCTCCGAAAATTTGCTAAACTCGAAGACCTTGTCCACCTTCTGGGACCAGTCTAAGAAGGCATCCTCATTGCATGCGCCGTAAAGGAGGGCACATTCAACTTGAGGGCTCTCCATACGGCCTCACGGTGATGTTGCCTTCCGTTGAACTCGTCATCCTAATCATCTGAGTCATAGTGGGATCATTGGTTTAGATTAACATTGTGCCTTCTTGGCGATGGCTGCTCGGGCTGCGGCCTCTCATGGGAATTAGAGTGGTCCATCCTTTGCAATATGTTACTTGGGCTGCGGCATCGTTTATGGTTGAGACTAGGACTGATGTGCAACCAAAAGGTTAGCACAACGCGGATCAAGTGATGTACCACTTATCATGGAAAAATGTATGCTTGATGGTCAAGGCCGCGCTATCAAGAAGATAGATAGAGTTTTAACGAGCAAAGCACGCACTCGAGTGGCCAGACAAGTGTTGTCTCGGCAAACTAGTGCGGCGTAACTTAGATACTCGGGAAAGATGGAAATAGAAGAAGGAAAATACCGCTCGAGAAGGAAGCGGGCGTGGCTCAAAAGGTTGGCGGAGGTGGGCGGCGAGGCACTTTAGACACTCGGGCTACTGAGGGGCTAAGCTCGGTAGACTTTGAGGGAACGCTTTGATATGACTCACTGGTCACTCGATGAAGGTTGACACTCATTGGTTGGATGTGACTCACCGGAGAAGAGGGGTCGGAGGATGGCTATCAAGTAAGGCACAAGGCTCTCTCATTTGATAAACTTCACTAAGAAATAACAAAGGGAAGGGGTACATTATATAGAGTGAGGAAGGATCCCTATAAGGTAAGCCAAAGGCCCATGGGGGTGGTTCCCTATAAGGAAGGCAGCTGGCCCTTTAGGTTTCCTTTCCTTATTCTAAGACTTAGAAAACTCAAAAAATATAGAAAAGGCCATGGGCCTATCGGGCAGGCTTGGCAGCCTCGGACATGTCCTCAGTTGCGATCGTGGGCCTGTTGGGTGCTGCAGTGTGCGCGTGTGATAGTTCCAGGGTGGGCGCGGCCGCTGACGCGATGCTAAAGTATGCGCGAGCTGGCAACGCTGCTAGCGTGTTGCTAAATTGTACTAGTGTGGGCGACGTTGCTAAGTTGTGCGTGTTCCGTTGTTGCCAAAGTAAGTGTGCATGCAGAGAATGCTGTGCGGGCAAGGCTGAACGTGGGTCGTGGTGCTGTCTAAATAGTGGGCGCGTGTGCTGGGCGCGCTGTCTCGATGGTGGGCGTCTGTGCTGGGCGCGCTGTCTCGATGGTAGGCTTGTGCGCGCCGTGATCCTTGAGCTCCTACTAGAACAAGTACTTCGGTGGCCCTCTATCTTTCTCCGAGGGATTCTCCATGTCAATGTTACCTGCAAAAATAGCAACTAAGTTAGATAAAATTTGGAGGTCGGGACCGTGCGTCGGGGGTTGCGAGATGGTGGTCGGTCGTTGTGCGATGGTGCTCGGCCATTGCACATCATCCTGACGGGGTACTTGAGGATTTGCCCCCAAATCCGCCGCGGTCTCTTCTTCTTCGAGCTCTGCTTCTTCCTCTTTATTGGCTGCTTATGGAGATAAATCTTGGTCATTGATGGTAACCGAGATTCCAAAATCTCCGAGGGGTTCTAATGTGTAGGCTTTGGGGTTGACTTTGACAATGATCTTGAATGGTCTGTCAGCCCGGGGTAATGACTTTGCGTGTTTTTGCTTCGTGTAGCGCAAGTTGAGCCATACTATATCTCCAAACATGAGTTTGGCACCGAGCCAGGCCCAAAGTGTCCTCCACAGTGAGATAAGGGATTCGGGGTCACGGTCGATCACGATAAGTCGGGGCATTGTATGTGTCCGGATGACTTCTCAGAAAAAAAAAGTTTGCAAATTGTGCGGCCTCAGCTGTCTTCGCGCACGGGATTAGGTGTGCCATCTTGGAAAATCTGTCCACAACCATTAAGATGGAGACCTTTGTCCGATCCGTGCAGGGGAGATTGTCCGGAAATATGTCTCGAGGAGCGCTCAGATTCCCTTGATTGCGCTGTGCTCTTCCGTTTTGGGTTTGCGGTAAATGAGCACCACGATTGGGTCATGGCGCTGAAGGGATGAAGTCAATTCCTTCTTACCTATGAATAATGCGGCTTTGGTCGTGGCCTTCCTTCGTATGGCCTCGTCCTTGCTTATCTGCTCGGGCGTCAAGGGGGCCAAGGTATAATTGCACCGATCCATTCGGAAGGTGTAGGCGTATGTGAAACTGTCATGACTGGCTCGGCGGTTGTATTGCCACGGTCGTCCGAGCAAGAGGTGTGTGGCAGTCATGGGCACCACGTTGCACAAGACAGTATCCTTGTATTGGCCGATGGAGAACTCTATGCACGTCTATTTATTCACGCGTAGATCCTCTTGATTTGTGAGCCAGCAGAGTTTGTACGGCGCGCGGTGCTCAGATGTCGGTATTGACAGCTTCTCTACCAAGTCCTTGGAGGCGACATTGGTGCAACTGCCTCCGTCGGTTATCAGGGAGCACACTTTCTCTTGGATGGTGCATCTGCTGTGAAAAATATTCTCCCACTGATGTAGCTCGGACTTAGGTTGCACGGACAATATGCGCCTGATCATCATGAGCATGGGGCCCTCTAGAGCATGAAATATTGCGCTAGTATCGTCGGGTTCCTCGGTCAAAAACTCAATCTCATCTTCACTGATTAGCTCTTCATTCCCTTCTGGGAGGAGCATCACCCGTCGGTTAGGGCATTGCACGGCAATGTGACCGTGGCCTAAGCACTTGAAGCACTTGATCTCGCGTGCTCTCGGTGGGTTGCCTTCTGTTGGGTTAGTCTCTGAATCTTTACTTGGTCGCCAAGTTTTTGGAATCGGGACCTTGTCATCGTTTTTGGACTTGAATGAAATCGGAGCTTTCGGAATGATGCGTGGTGCGGTGGCCTTCCACCTTTTGAGTTGGCTCTCAACCCTCGTGGCTAGCTAAATGATACTATCCAAGGAGCCAAGGGATTGAAGCTCAACCACATCGCTGATTTCTCAATTAAGTCCACGTGAGAACCGAGCAACAATCTGCTCATCGGGCTCGTACAAGTCATACTGAATTCGTAGTGTCTCGAATTCAGTAAGGTATTCCTCGACCATGGAATTTCCTTGCCTTAGTGACTGGAGCTGCAGGAAGAGCTCCTGACGGTAGTGGCTGTTAGCTTTAAAAGTGTTTTTAAAGAAATCAATTATTTTTTATGATAACTAAGATGAACGTGAAAGATGAAATAAACTCATTACAATGCTTATATTAGACTTATCTATTCATGAGAAATACACTCTTTGAAGGGTACAATTAAAGTCTAACATTTTGTTTAAGTGCTGCAGAATTTTCATATATATATGAAGTTTGTGTCGACCCTTAGCTTACTTTGTGTCAACCCTTAGCTTAGTTTGTGTCAACCCATAGTGTTTGTATCGACCCTTAGGAAAATCCAGAAGCTCAGCCTTCACTGATTGTGTCGACCCCTTAGATTTTTTGTCGACCACTATTCAAAATAGAGACGAGTCATTGCAAATGAGTCGACCTTTCTATAAATCTTGTGCGACCCAAAAATGCAGTACAGTGTGCAAATGTGTCGACCCATCCAAACTGTCTGTGTCGACCCCAGAATCAAAACTATGTCGACCCTACCAAAATTTGTGTGTCGACCCTTCTTGCATTTTACATGTGGACTCTAAAGTTAGAGCCAACTCATTTTGTGTCGACCCCACATTACTTGTGTCGACCCTAGAGTTTTCCAGAGACGAATCCTTTAGAGATTGTGTGGACCCCAACCAGCTTTTTCAGAGAATAATTCTTCAAGTTTGTGTCGACCCCAATAACCTTGTGTCGACCCCAACATTTTCCAGAGAAGATTTTGTGTCGACCCAAATGGCATTTGTGTCGACCCAATTTGGCAGATCAGCACCAACGATCAGAAAACTCTCAACGGCTATAATTTTGATGTGTCTACCGGCTAGTGCTTATGTCGACCCCAACTGGACTTGTGTCGACACAAATGGACAGATCAGAAGCAAATTATAAATAGATGAGGCGATTTCATTTTTAACAACGATCTTAACAAAGAGAAAACATGCCCAAATGCTGCCAAATTTGTTTCTCCATCTTTTACTCTCTCAAATCCTTGTACCTAAACTTGAATATCATTCTTGAGATTGAGTGAGTCGGTTTATTAAAAACCATACAAATTGTAATTTGTTCTTCGAACAATTATTGTAAAAGGGGTGACGCTCCTTCAAGAAAAAAGTCAAAAGGTTTGGTTGACACTCGTAAGTCAGTCGAAGAAAAGCTCAAGGTTGAGTAGAAAGATCTTCAAGGAGGTACCTTGAAGCGCGGACGTAGGCAAGGTTGGCCGTGTATGATTGAGATTAACCTAAGAGGGGGGTGAATTAGATTAATAAAAATTTACTCTGATGATTAAACTTTAATCAAATTCGTGCGTACGGTTTACTCAATCTTAAACTCTAATGCAGAAAAGATAAATAACTTAATAGAGTTTGAGAGAGAAAGATTGACACCGGATTGTTAACGCGATTCGGCCAACCTTGCCTACGTCCGCTCTCCAAGGTACCTCCTTGAAGATTCTTCCCTCTCAATTCTTTGAGCTCACTCCGATTGACTTACGGGTGTCAATCAAACCTTTACAGTGCCTCTTCTTTAGTAGAGGCGTCACCCCTCTTACAAATTTTGCTCACAAAGTATGATATTCAAATTAACGGTTACTAACCGACTCTCTCAATCACCAAGTGAATATTCAAGATAGAAATACAAAGATTAAGAGAATGAAATGATTCTCTAAAAATTGGCAGCAACTCGGCTTTCTTTTTGCTCTCTCGAGAATCCTTCTTTCAATCGGCATCTCAGAAGCTATTTATAGATTTCGTTCTGCGCAGGCTGGTTCGGTCGACATAAGTACGAGATTGGTCGACATAGATATAGCCGTTTAGAGACAGTCAGAAATAGCCGTTGGGAGTTATCTCTTCTTTCTGCTCTTGATCGGTTGACATATCTTTTAGTGAGTTGCCGTTGGGAAGAGCTTTGGTCGACATAGATATGGCCTCTGGACATGTATGCGGTTGACACAATTGTTTAGCTGTCGACATAAATATGGCCTCTGGACATGTATGCAGTCGACACAATGGCTTAGCGGTCGACAAAAATACTGCCTCTGGACATGTATGCAGTCGACCCAATATTGGCCGGTCGACATAAGTGAAGCTTTTGTAACTTGTAGACTTCTTGTCTTGAATATCTTGCTGTCGACACTTTCTTATAGAGGTCGACATAACATTCTTCTCTGGTTAACTCATCAGTCGACATATAACGTAGCGGTCGACATAAGTAGGTTGGTGCCTTAAGATAGGTCGACATAAGTTTATCCTCTGTCTTAGGATGAGTCGACATAACTAATAATCGGTCGACATAACCTGTATCAGACTTAATAATTTTTGCAAAACTCGACCGACTTGTTAAACAAAAAAGGTACCCTTCGTTGAGGGTATTTCATATACATTGTTAAAATCAACTTCTCTTTAATGGTTGATCAATTATACAACATTCATCATAAAAAATAATGGTTACTTTAATCATAGTTAAAGCTAACAATCTCCCCTTTTTGATGATGACAAACCATTATTGATTAACTATCTATTTGAAATATAATTTGAGCAAGTTCACATGTTATATGAATTTTATGTAAATTCTCTCCCGTAGTAAATGCATGCTCCCCCATAAATATACATCCATATCAAATATCATTGCTATACTTCTCCCCCTTTGTCATTATCCAAAATAAAATGATCCACAGAATAATTCATAGGAAGATGTAAACAGATAAGGACTTAATGAAAAATATTGTTCTACAAAAAGTAAGTCCACAATAAAAAAAAAGGCTGAGCGTCTATTCCCAAGGAGATCCAACTAATGGAGATCCAGGCACGTCCAGTGCTGGAGAGGGAACAAGCTCGGTATCTACAGTGGTAGGAGAAGTAAGGACCTCAGTGTCTACAGCGGATGGAATCAGCACCGTATCAGGAGTGGATGTACACTGAGGAACAAGTGATCTAATTGGAGTGACAGATGGCTCGGCATCCGGTTCTGGTAAGGGGGTTGGCTCAACAACTGGAGACGGAGAGAATTGTGTGGTAACTCTAGGAGTGGTTGCAGCTGGTTCATCAAAGTTTTCTTCTTCTTCTTCTTCCTCTTCAAAATATGCATCCCATGCATCAATTTGGCTCTTAAGGCCATCAACTGATGTCGTGAGGCTCGTAACTAGGTCATTGAGCATATCTAAGTGCATCTCAATCGAGGAGGAGGAGCGATGCTGTCTCTGAGGTCTCCTATCCTCGGGAGGAATATGAGCTTCATCAACCGGTAGGGGTGGGGAGCTTGGAGGTGTTGGAGGTTGGCGAGGCAGATCTCTCTTGTATTACCATTCTCCATCTTCATTTTTAGTTAATCCCATCCGTGCGAGGGTCGAATCAGAGTAGATATCATGATTCCTGACTTCGATTAGATTGGCGGGAGAGGGATAAATTACTCCTTGTTGAGCAAAAATCTCCATTAGCAAAGTATTGAATGGTAATGATTTGGATGCTTTGTCTAGCACTTCCATCATACGTCGCATGATGATAAATCTTACATTAAAGCGACGTCGGGTGAAGAACATATATAGAACATATAGTTCCATATGGCTAATGTGATCTTTAGACCCGTGCTTAGGCAAAAGATTGTAGGTCGTGATGTGATGAACTAAACGTGCCGTTATGTTGAGATCACTAGCTTTGGGCTTGTACGGAAAGTTATTTGGATCCTTAGCAACCAATTTAAGAAAATCCTTATAATTCGAGCATCGAACTAGAGCGGATTCCTTCCCTTGCTCGTAGTATCGATCCGTAGACTCATTAATCTCACAACCCAATAATGAGTTCAATGAAGAGTTTGTAATCTTAATCGGTTTACCGTAGACTAAACTCTTGAGAGTGAGCGGCTGAGGAAATGTTTGCAAATTTGCATAGAAAAGTCGTATAGCTTCCTCATGATACGAATTCCATAGTCCAAATAACGTCTTTAGTCCTAGATATTCACAAGTCTCAGTGATATCAATCCCCGTAATCCTATCGGGTAGAAATACTCTACTTAATATAAGAGGTTTGACATGTAGAATCTGAGTATACTTATCTTGAGCATCCGAATTTCAAAAGAGATGTTTGTCCACTGTCGGAGCTGGAGGAATCGACGTTTCACCGGTCGATTTTGACTTTAACGTGTGCTTCCTCTTTATAGGGAGTTTGGAAGTGGATGCCATTGATATCAAGGGAAAGATAGATGACGAGGTTGAGGAACAATCGGAAGGGAGGTTGGAATTGTCGTAGAAGAGCTTGGAATCGCCGGAGGAGAAATTTCGTGCGAGAGGTTGAGAGAAAGAAACTAGGGCGCGACTGGGTTCTTTTAAAAGCTGGGAATTTTGACACATATCGGTCGACATATTGATAGTTATGTCGACTGCTCTACTACCCGAGATGATCAACTTGTTGACATACTTCCCCTTATGGCGCCTGATTCCTTAACAGAGACGATCAACCGGTTGACATAGCAATACTTGTATTGACCGTGTCCTTACCAGGCATGATGGTCTGATCGACATACTTCCTATTATGTCGACTGATTGCCGCAGACAACAGACAGAAGACAATGCATCTAAGCATCATTGAATCGAATCAACCCTAGACGAATTCTAATTCCACAAAAGGTCTTCTCATCTAATGGTTTGGTAAAAATGTCTGCTAATTGATCACTCGATTTTACAAATTCTAAGATAATATCTCCTCTTTGCACATGATCTTTTATAAAGTGATACCTAATTTCAATGTGCTTAGTTCTAGAGTGAAGAATAGGACTCTTAGAGATATTTATAGCACTTGTATTGTCACATTTGATAGGAATCTTAGTGAATGTGAGATTGTAGTCCTCTAAAGTTTGCTTCATCCAAAGCATTTGAGCACAACAACTACCGGCGGCAATATATTCGCTTTCGGCGGTTGAAAGGGCTACTGAGTTTTGTTTCTTCGAGAACCATGAAACTAAAGATTCTCCTAGAAAGTGACACGTACCGGAGGTGCTTTTTCTATCAACTAAACTACCCACGTAGTCCGCATCTGAATATCCTAATAAGTCAAAAGAGACACCTTTAGGATACCACAAACCTAAGTCAACGGTGCCACTTAAGTACTTAAATATCCTTTTAACGGCATTTAAGTGAGATTCTTTAGGAGCGGCTTGAAATCTAGCGCATAGACATACACTAAACAGAATATCGGGTCGGCTAGCGCTTAAATAGAGAAGAGAGCCAATCATTCCATGATATTTCTTAATGTCAACTTCTCTACCATTTTCATCCTTATCTAGTTTAGTAGTGGTACTCATAGGAGTTCTAGAGGATTTGCAAGAGTTCATACCAAATTTCTTGAGTAATTCCTTGACATATTTCTCTTGACAAATGAATGTACCATCTAAAGATTGCTTAATTTGGAGTCCTAAGAAGAATTTAAACTCCCCCATCATACTCATTTCAAATTCATCTTGCATGAGAGTAGCAAAACTATCACAGAGATTTTTGTTGGAAGCTCCAAATATAATATCATCTACATAGATTTGAATGTTAACAAATCATCACCAAAATGTTTGGTGAAGAGAGTTGAGTCTATTTTGCCCATTTTGAATTCTCTATCCAAGAGAAAATTCTTTAACCTTTTGTACCAAGCACGAGGAGCTTGTTTAAGACCATAGAGTGCTTTGTGAAGTTTGTAGACATGATCTAGCTTATCAAAGATTTCAAAACTCAATGGTTGTTCTACATACACTTCTTCCATTATATACCCGTTTAAGAAGGCACTCTTAACGTCCTTTTGAAAACGAATGAAGTCTTTATGACAAGAATATGCGAGAAGCATCCAGATTGATTCCATTCGAGCTACTAGTGCAAAGCTTTCTTCAAAATCTACACCTTCTTCTTGATTGTAACCTTTTGCTACTAGTCTTGCCTTGTTTCTAATGACTACACCATTTTCATCTTGTTTATTCTTGAATACCCATTTAGTTCCAATTATGGTGCGGTCCTTAGGTCTAGGAACCAACTCCCACACTTGACTTCTCTCAAATTGATTTAACTCTTCATGCATAGCCATAATCCAATTTTCATCAACAATGGCCTCATCAAACTTTTTCGGCTCGATTTGAGAGATAAATGCTACATTTCCACAAATATTTCTAAGGGAGGCTCTAGTTTTGACTCCTAAGCTAGGGTCACCTACAATATTTTCCTTATGATGACTTCTTGCATATTTCCATTCCTTAGGAAGATTCCTCACATTGTCATCTTGTGGATCTAAAGCGGTAGAACTAGAGGGTTGATCCAAAGGAAGGATTTTTTAGGAAGCTTTATCGCTATCCTTAAGAGATAAAGAGTCCATGGCATTTTTCAAAACATCATCTTCACCTATGATGCTAATTTGTTTAGGGGATTCATCGAAAGACACGTTCATAGACTCTTCGACCACTAAGGTTCTCCTATTAAAGACTCTATAGGCTTTGCTAGATGAGGAGTATCGTAGAAACATTCCTAGGTCCGTTTTGGAGTCAAATTTTCCTAGGTTGTCCTTAGTGTTAAGAATAAAGCATTTGCATCTGAAAGCTCTAAAGTATTTAACACTTGGTGTTTTTCCAGACCATAGCTCATAAGGAGTCTTTTCTATGATTGAGTGAATAAATACTCTATTAAGAACATTGCATGCCGTAGCAACGGCTTCCGCCCAAAAATACTTAGGAAGAGCATATTCGTTTAGCATAGTTCTTGCAAGCTCTTGCAAGGATCTATTTTTCCTTTCAACAATACCATTTTGTTGAGGAGTTCTAGGGGATGAAAAATTATGATCTATTCCATGTTTATCACAAAAGAGTTCAAATTTCTCATTTTCGAGCTCTCCCCCATGGTCACTACGAATAGCCACAATAGAAAGCTCCTTTTCATTTTGAATTTTCTTTCTAAAGGAGGAGAATATATCAAAGGTTTCATCCTTTGAGCTTATGAAGAAAACCCAAGAAAATCTAGAATAGTCATCAACGATGACAAACGCATAATACTTTCCACCTAGACTAGCTACCTTGGAAGGACCGAAGAGATTCATATGAAGAAGTTGAAGAGGTTTGGTGGTTGATACAAATGACTTTGAAGCAAACGAAGACTTTGTTTGTTTCCCCATCTGACATGCTTCGCATACTTTATCCTTCTCAAAGGATATCTTTGGAAGGCCCCTAACAAGATTCTTCCTAGATATCTTAGCTAAGGTATTCATACTTACGTGTCCTAGCCTCTTATGCCAAGACCAATTATCACAAGAAGAGTTTGCGGAAAAACATTTTTCATCAACACATAAGACAGCATTCAAGTCAATAGTATAAACATTTTCGTTTCTATACCCAATGAATAGCATTTTTCCATTTGATATATCATCAATAAAGCAAGAGTTAGATTCAAAGATAACTCTATATTCTTTATCACATAATTGACTAACACTTAGAAGGTTATGTTCTAAACCATCAACTAATAGAGCATTCTCAATAATAGGAGAGGAAGATTTACCAATGTTTCCAATGCCAATTATTTTTCCCTTTTGATTCCCACCGAAAGAGACGTTTCCTTTCTTATGCTTGATTGATGAAAATTTTGAAGGATTTCCCATCATATGCCTTGAACATCCACTATCAAGGAACCAAAGATCTTTCAAGGAACCTCCTTCCACCTACACAACACATCAAACCATCTTCTTAGGTACCCAAACCATGTTGGGTCCTAGAGGGTTAGCATTGGTTCCTTTGGGAACCCATTTCTCCACTACCTTAACCTTTTCCGACTCTTGAATTTGGAGGGTAGTTAAACAATTGATGTCCTATTCTACTACACCTATTGCATGCATTTGGTTTTTCAAATAGATTCTTGTAGGACTTTTTCTTCTTATATGATTCATAGCCCAAACCAGCTTTGTTGAAAGTTACTCTTTGACTACCTAGTAGCATGTTCAAGTTTTTACTACCATTTGTAAACTTGAGAACTATATTGTTTAAATCTAAGTTTTTCTCTTTTCGTTCTTTTACTTCATCATGCAACTTCTCATGAGATATGATATGAATATTTTCATGTTCTTTGAGTAATTTAACATGCTCCTTTTTCAATTCCGTGTATTTAGTTTTAAGCATGCTAAATTCATCAAGTAGTGCATTAAAGTCGGATAGAAGATCATCCTCTTCTTCCTCAAAATTACGCTCTAAATCACTAAGAGAGAGATGTACCTCATCTTCCTTAGCCATGAAGAACATATTGGCGACTTCTTCAAGTTCAGAAGATGTTGAGTCGCTATCGGAGTCATCCCAAGAGGCTTTCATTGCTTTCTTCTTGTAGGACTTGGGAGCTCTCTTGATCTTAGGACACTCCAACTTGTAGTGTCCTACCTTTCCATATTCAAAACAAGTGACTTCCTTGTTTTTGTCACCGGTTGCTTTGTCGCCTCTTGTTGCTCGAATTCCTATCATTTTTCTTTTCTGAAGGAATTTGTTGAAGCGCTTTGTTATGAAGGCGATTTCTTCCTCTTCTTCCTCACTTTCGGTTTCTTCTTGTTTGCTTGAGGAAGCTTTAAGAGCTATATCCTTCTTCTTGTATATCTCTTTCTCTTTTAGTTCTTTCTTCTCATTGGCTTGCATAGTCAACTCATGGGTCATCAGGGATCCAATGAGTTCTTCAAGTTTCAGCACTTTGAGGTCCTTGGCTTCTGAATTGCTGTCATCTTTGGTTGCCAAGCTTGAGGCAGAACACGAAGAACTTTTTGCACGCATTTCTCCTCTGTATATATCTTACCAAGAACCTTTAGGCTATTGATCAAGTTAGTAAAACGAGTGTACATACAACCAATAGACTCACCCCTATCCATGGTAAATAGCTCATACTCATGGACTAGTAAATTGACTTTACTTTCTTTTACTTGATTGGTACCCTCATGAGTAACTTCAAGTAATCGCCATATTTCTCTAGCATTTTCACAACCTTGAATTCTATTAAATTCATTACTAGAGAGAGCACAATACATCATGTTCATGGCTTTAGCGTTTAGACTAACATTTCTCAAATCTTGATCATTGTATTCAATTCTAGTCTTAGGCACCCTAACATCATTTTCTAATTTTGTAGGAATAAAGGGGCCATCTTCTATAATGTTCCAAATGCCAAAGTCCATTGCTTGAATAAATATTCTCATTCTAGTTTTTCAATAGACATAATTATTTTCATCAAATAGGGGCGGCCTAGTTGTGGATTGACCTTCGATGTTAGTGCTATTCATGTTAAAGGCCATATGATTATCACAGTGATTATAGGTTAATCAATTCAATATTCCTGCTCTGATACCAATTGTAGGATCGAGATTAACCTAGGGGGGGGTGAATTAGATTAATAACATTTTACTCCGATGATTAAACTTTCATCAAATTCGTGCGTACAGTTTAGTCAATCTTAAACTCTAATGCAGAAAAGATAAACAACTTAATAGAGTTTGAGAGAGAAAGATTGACACCGGATTGTTAACGCGATTCGGCCAACCTTGCCTACGTCCGCGCTCCAAGGTACCTCCTTGAAGATTCTTCCCTCTCAATTCTTTGAGCTCACTCTGATTGACTTACGGGTGTCAATCAAACCTTTACAATGACTCTTCTTTAGTAGAGGCGTCACCCCTCTTACAAATTTTGCTCACAAAGTATGATATTTGAATTAACGATTACTAACCGACTCTCTCAATCACCAAGTGAATATTCAAGATAGAAATACAAAGATTGAGAGAATGAAATGATTCTCTAAAAATTGGCAGCAATTCGGCTTTCTTTTTGCTCTCTTGAGAATCCTTCTTTCAATCGGCATCTTAGTAGCTATTTATAGATTTTGTTCTGCGCAGGATGGTTCGGTCGACATAAGTACGAGATCGGTCGACATAGATATAGCCGTTTAGATACAGTTAGAAATAGCTATTGGGAGTTATCTCTTTTTTCTGCTCTTGATCGGTCGACATATCTTTTGATCGGTCGACATAAGTTTTAGTGAGTTGTTGATATGATCTTAACTGATATAGATTGATCAGTGATCGAATGCGGAATATAAAAGAAAATAAAGATAGAAATGGAACCTTGACCCGAAGTCGACGGACGTTTGAACCTTAGCTTAGAAAGAGCTTAAGACCCGAAACAATAACGCNTCAGTTGTCGTTAGGAAGAGCTTCGGTCGACATAGATATGGCCTCTGGACATGTATGGGGTCGACACAATTGTTTAGCGGTCGACATAAATATGGCCTCTGGACATGTATGCAGTCAACACAATGGTTTAGCGATCGACATAAATATGGCCTCTGGACATGTATGCAGTCGACACAATATTGGCCGGTCGACATAAGTGAAGCTTTTGTAACTTGTAGACTTCTTGTCTTGAATATCTTGCTGTCGACACTTTCTTATAGAGGTCGACATAACATTCTTCTCTGGTTAACTCATCAGTCGACATATAACGTAGCGGTCGACATAAGTAGGTTGCTGCCTGAATATAGTTCGACATAGCTGGGAAACGGTCGACATAAGTTTATCCTCTATCTTAGGATGAGTCGACATAACTAATAATCGGTCAACATAACCTGTATCAGACTTAATAATTTCTACAAAACTCGACCGACTTGTTAGACAAAAAAGGTACCCTTCGTTGAGGGTATTTCATATACATTGTTAAAATCAACTTCTCTTTAATGGTTGATCAATTATCTCTTTAATGGTTGATCAATTATACAACATTCATCATAAAAAATAATGGTTACTTTAATCATAGTTAAAGCTAACAGGCCGAACCGCGTTACGAAACTGGTGTCAATTTCTCTTACTCTAAACTTTTATTTATTTGCTTAAGTATTCCGCACTATAGTTTAGAAATAAAAAAACAATTCGCACGAACTTGACTTAGTAATTAAAAAGTTTAGTTAACCTAATTCACCCCCCCCCACTTAGGTTAATCTTGATCCTACAGTGGCTGGGCACGAACCGTTTGTGCATAAGTGCCTTCATGGCCCTCCATGTCGGGACATCTCCTTCGCTGTCTCTCTGACGTTGTGGACGGGCGCTGTCCCACCATAGACTAGCTTACCTGGTTAACTCAAGGGAGATGAGATGGAGCTTAGCCTTCTCCGAGTAGTTGCAAAACTCGAAGACCTTGTCCACCTTCTCGGACCAGTCTAAGAAGGCGTCCCCGTTGCATATGCCATTGAAGGAGGGCACATTCAACTTGAGGGCTCTCCATTCGTCCTCATGGTGATGTTGCCTTCCATGGAACTCGTCTTCCCAATCATCCGAGTCATAGTTGGATCCTCGGTTTAGATTAACACCATGTCTTCTCGGCGATGGTTGCTCGGGCTACGGCCTCTCATGGGAATTAGAGTGGTCCAGCCTTTGCAATATTATCTCAAACTTCCTATCGAGGTCAACGAGCCGTTCCATTACGTTGGGCTCGACCTTCCAAGGTTCGGGATTTTGGGGCGCACTCGTGGCAGTTTGCTCACGGGTGGATGGTAATACCGTGCCACTTCGTGTTGTCATGTCTATTGCTGGGGGACAAGCAACAACGAGTAAGCGAGAATCAGGACGCATTGGCTCGGATACCAAATGATGTGCAACCGAAAGGTTAGCACAAAATAATTTTTTTTTCAATATTTTTTGTTTTTTTTGTAAGGATACACTTCTAAATTCAAAATTTAAAGAAACTTGGATCAAGTGATATTCCCTTAGCGTGGAAAAATGTATGCTTGATGGTCAAGGTCGCGCTATCAAGAAGATAGACGGAGTTTTGACGAGCAAAGCACGCACTCAAGTGGCCGATCAAGTGTTGTCTTGGCAAACGAGTGTGGTGCAAACAGGACAAAAAAGAAAGAAGGAAAAATACCGCTCGGGAAGGAGGAGGGCGTGGCTCGGAAGGTTGGCAGAGGTGGGCAGCAAGGCAACTTACACACACGGGTGGCTGAGTGGCTAAGCTCGATAGACCTCGAGGGGGCGCTCGGATGTGACTCACCGGTCGCTTGACGAGGGGTGATGCTCCTTGGTAGGATGTGACTCACCGGAGAAGAGGGGTCGGAGGATGGCTATCAAGTAAGGCACAAGGCTCTCTTATTTGATAAACTTCACAAAGAAATAACAAAGGGAATGGGTACATTATATAGAGTGAAGAAGGATTCCTATAAGGTAAGCCAAGGGCCCATGGGGGTGGTTCCCTATAAGGAAGGCCGCTGGCCCTTTAGGTTTCCTTTCCTTATTCTAAGACTTAGAAAACTTGGAAAATATAGAAAAGGGATCCTCGGTTGCGATCGTGGGCCTCGCAGCCTCGGACATGTCCTCGGTTGCAATTGTGGGCCTGCTGGGCGCTGCAGTGTGCGCGTACGATGGTTCCGGGGTGCGCGTGACCGCTGATGCGATGTTGGCGTGTTGCTAAATTTTCCACATGCGGGCAACATTGCTGGCGTGTTTCTAAGTTGTCCGCATGCCGTTGTTGCCAAAGTAAGTGTGCGCGTGGAGCATGCTGTGAGCACAAGGCTGAACAGTGAGCGCGCGTGCTGGGCGCGCTGTCTCGATGGTGGACATGCATGCTGGGCACGCTGTCTCGATGGTGGGCGTGCGCGTGCCGTGATCCTTGAGCTCCCACTCGAACAAGTACTTCGGCTGCCCTCTATCTTTCTCCGAGGGATTCTCCAAGTCAATGTTACCAACAAAAATAACAACTAAGTTAGATAAAACTTTGAGGTCGGGACCGTGCGTCGGGGGATGAGAGATGGTGGTCGGTCGTTGTGCGATAGTGCTTGACCATTGCACATCAGCCCTAGTCTCAACCATAAACGATGCCGACTAGGGATCGGCGAATATGGTTTATAGGACATCGCCGGCACCTTTTGAGAAATCAAAGTCTTTGGGTTTCGGGGGGAGTATGGTTGCATGGCTGAAACTTAAAGGAATTGACAGAAGGGCACCACCAGGAGTGGAGCTTGCAGCTTAATTTGACTCAACACGGGGAAACTTACCAGGTCCATACATAGTAAGGATTGACAGACTGAGAGCTCTTTCTTTTTTTTTTGTTTAGGGTAAATATATTAAAGCAAAAATAGAAACAACAGAGTGAAGCAAAGAGCCCGAGCCAGGGGGAAATCTACAAGCCAGAATGACCACCCTAGAAAACCCAAGAAGAAAGCAAGGGAGAGCAACGACCTGAATAGAGAGCCAACATGTGACTAACCAAATAACAAAAGGCCCGAGAATTCTGAGATAAGCCCTCACAACCAGAAAAATCGGCAACTAACATAAGTCAAACTCAAAACAGAAAAGCAGCAGGAACAAAAATGATCAACTCAACCCAGTTGGCATCAAGTAGGGTGCCTCAGGGAGGAAACAAACAAGAAGATGAACAACTAGGGATCAAGCTGGAGGCACGGCAGCAGCGGCAGCCAGGGAGGAGCGGCGAACAGAGAGTCAACAGTGCTGAGCAGGAAGGAGGCCCGCAGCAGCATCCGAATAAGGGAGAAGCAGCAACATGGCAGAAGATCCGATCAGAGCTTTGGCAGCACATGAGGATAAGCAGGCCCTGCAAGAAAAACAGCAAAGAGTGAGCTCTTCAAGTCGGGGTGGAATGAGTTTGATCAGCCATCTTGGGGTGGAGAGAAAAAAGCATCTTGAAGACATGCTTTTCGATCTTTCTTGAGGTGTGCTCAGCTGACCAAGACTTTCCCTCAAAAGCTTTGACATTTCTAGCATTCCAGATACAGTAAACCGTGGTGGCAAGAATGATTTTCATTAAGTTTGCTTTTCGATGGTCGATTTTATTTTCTTTTTTTGTCCATTTGAGAGCACTATTTAAGGTGCTTAGGGATCTTTGAATGCTGAATTTGGATTTGATGATAGACCAGACCGAGGTGGAGAGGGGGCAAGAGAAGAAAAGATGATGGTTTGATTCGGTTTGAGAAGAGCAAAGATAGTAAAGATCTGATATTCCTAAGAAGCTTAATTGGTCTTTCGTTTTGAGTCTCGAATGAGCTGCTAGCCAGAGAGTGAAAGAATGCTTAGGAATAACACATTTGGATCAAACAAGAGGAGCCCACGGTCTTGGAGGGCCTGAAGGTCTAATGCAGTTGTATAGATGGGATAGACCATGACCTTTTGATTTTTCCTTCCAATCATCAATTAAGGCCTTCACTTTGTCAATAGTGGAGAACTTTAAAAAAGAAAAGAACGGGTATGGATGAGGCTTTTCATGAAGGGCGAAATACGGTAGCCAGGGATCCAGCTCCAAAAATCTGAGCCTTTTAAATAAATATGATGTATCATTTGTCCCATAATGATTCCTTGTTAGCTTGAATGTTCCAAATTGCTTTCGCATGAAAGATTTATTCCAAGAGTCAAGTTCCCGAAGACTGAGACCGACCTCCATCTTAGGCAGGCAGATAGTGGACCAGGCAATGACTGGTTTGTCCGAACTGATTCTATGGGTGGTGGTGCATGGCCGTTCTTAGTTGGTGGAGCGATTTGTCTGGTTAATTACGTTAACAAACGAGACCTCATCTTGCTAACTAGCTATGCGGAGGTGACCCTCCACGGCCAGCTTCTTAGAGGGACTATGGCCGCTTAGGCCAAGGAAGTTTGAGGCAATAACAGGTATGTGATGCCCTTAGATGTTCTGGGCCACACGAACGCTACACTGATGTATTCAACGAGTACATAGCCTTGGAGAACAGGCCAGGTAATCTTTGAAATTTCATCGTGATGGGGATAGATTATTGCAATTGTTGGTCTTAAACGAGGAATTCCTAGTAAGCGCGAGTCATCAGCTCGCGTTGACTACGTCCCTACACTTTGTACACACCGCCCGTTCCTCCTACCGATTGAATGGTCCGGTGAAGTGTTCGGATCGCGGCGAAGTGGGCGGGTTCCCAGCCTGCCACATTGCGAGAAGTCCACTGAACTTTATCATTTAGAGGAAGGAGAAGTCGTAACAAGGTTTCCGTAGGTGAACCTGCGGAAGGATCATTGCTAATTCCTACAAAATGCAGAGCAACCAGAGGTGGTGGACGCTTTTGTGCGGCCCTGCATCGCACGCCTCTCGGCCCCTAACAAACCTTGGGGCGAGTTGCGTCAAGGAATATGTAACATAGAACGGTTACCCTCGTCTCGATGTTGGGATGAAGGGGTACTTGCGAACTTGACAAAAATATCGAACGACTCTCGACAACTGATATCTCGGCTCTCGCATCGATGAAGAACATAGTGAAATATGATACTTGGTGTGAATTTTAGAATCCCGTGAACCATCGAGTTTTTGAACGCAAGTTGCGCCTGAAGCCTGTTGGCCGAAGGCATGCCTACCTAGGCGTCACGCATCGTAGCCCCTGCACCAAAAGAAAAACCATGTCAATTGCGTGCATCGAAGTAGACTTGTGCTGCTGCTTTGCTCGGCTGGTTGGGAGAGGTGGTCTGGGCGCAGACATTGGCCTCCCGCCCACTTCGCCGCGAGCTGATGACTTGCGCTTACTAGGAATTCCTCGTTTAAGACCAACAATTGCAATGATCTATCTCCATCATGAAGAAATTTCAAAGATTAACTCGGCATGTCGGCCAAGGCTATATACTCGTTGAATACATCAGTGTAGCGTGCGTGCGGCCCAGAACATCTAAGGGCATCACAGACCTGTTATTACCTCAAACTTCCTTGGCCTAAGCGACCATAGTCCCTCTAAGAAGCTGGCCGCGGAGGGTCACCTCTGCATAGCTAGTTAGCAGGCTGAGGTCTCGTTCGTTAACAAAATTAACAAGACAAATCGCTCCACCAACTAAGAACGGCCATGCACCACCACCCATAGAATCAAGAAAAGTAGCATTTTTAAAAAATTCATACCAATTCACTAAATTATTTGCACTTTCATGTAAAAAAATTAAGCCGGGTAATTTCTGGGATTGGTCTCCAGGTTATAGAGCTTCTCCTTTGATCAAAAAGCTGCTCCAGATCAGAAATTTAATTCTTAGTACTTCGGGTTCTCAGCATAATGGTGATTCCCTCCTTGTTGCTTGGAGTTCATCTGCTCAATCCAAGGGTCCCTCGAACGTGTATAACTTTTTCAGGCCCGTGGGGATCACTAAACCCACTTTCAAAGCCATCTGGAGTAAATGTTATATTCCAAAGCATTGCTTCATCCTTTGGCTTGCCTTCCATAACCGACTTGCTACAAGGGATCGGCTCCCTTTCCTCGATGCCGTCGAGGGCTGCCTCTTTTGCAACTCTCATCCCGAGTCATCTAGCCATATCTTCTTTGATTGCTGCTTCTCTCAGGAAGTCTGGAATACCGTTAAGCTAAAATTTGGCTTCACAAGGAAAATGTCGACTATTGCGTGTACCCTTAAGTGGATTATTAAGGAGGGTAAGATGGGAAACAAAAAACGAGCCTTTACCCTTAAATGCCTCCTTGCTGCCACGGTTTATTACCTATGGGCAGCAAGAAACTCCAGATTTTTTGAGTCCTCTCACGCTCACCCGGAACATGTTGCTGATTGCATCGAGAGAAAGGTTTTTAAAATTATTTTCCATGTCTACCCCGCCCTCTCTTCTAGAGTCGAAAGTGCTCCCCCTGACTTGGTGGATCCGCTTGCTTTCCCCTATTATTCGCTCCCGGTTAAGATAGCCTTCTTCTGCCATCTCTTTCATAGCTATATTTTCTCATGTTACTCTATTTTCTGCTTTGCTTGGCTCTGGTCATAGGGCAGGTCGCTCTCTCTATCTTGGTCTTTTGTAGTCTTCTTGCTTTCGTTGCTTTGACTGCATTTGCAGATTTGGTTGTCCCGGTCTCCACCCGGGTCCCTCAAATTCTCTTGGTTGTAATGTATGGCTGCCCCGAGGGTGGTCTCGGGTGGTCTCGGCTTCAAAGATATTTATGCGTGGAACATGGCCCTACTCGCCAAAAACTTATGGGCTATTCACTAGAAAAAAGATTCGTTATGGGTCCGGAGGATCCATCACTTTTATATCAAGGCGGACTCTTTCTGGTCCTGGTCCTCTGGCTACCGTGGCTCGCCACTAATCAAAGCACTTATTAGTATTCGATCGGCCATCCTGGACAAAGTCGGGTCCGTAGCCGTGGCCGATGACCAGCTCACACTATGGGCCACTTCCACGAAATCATCCGACATCTATGACTTCTTTCAGCCCTCGGGAACACCCAAACCGGGCTTTCGAGCCATTTGGAAACATAACCATGTTCCCAAGCTAGTCATCCCATTATGGCTAGCATCTCACGGTCGACTCTCCACCAAAGATAACTTGGCTTTCATTGAGTCGGATGGTATGTGTGGCCTTTGCGGGCGCCACCCAGAAACGGCCCAGCATCTCTACTTCGAGTGCAGCTTCTCATCCGAAGTCTAGACCACCATCAAATTGCACTTTGGCATTAAGCGTCAGCTGACTACAGTGGCCGCTGCACTTAAGTGGACCACCAAGAATAGCCGAAGGGACAACTTCAGCGGTAATGTTTACAAGACCGCCCTGGCATGCACAACCTACCACCTTTGGTCGGCTCGCAATGCTCGGTGTTTTGACAAAACCTTCCAATCCCCAATCCAGCTTGCAACAACTATTGAGTGGAAGGTCTTTAAGATCCTTTTCCAAGTTCTCCCCTCCCTTGCCGAGAATTTGGAGCATAGTTTAGCTTGATTGATTTTGTACTCCCGGCACCACTCGGTCCGGCTTGTGCTCTTTTGT
>QAOC01028815.1:64477-72717 GCA_003255005.1 Begonia fuchsioides | reverse complement strand
ATCCCTGCATGTCCAGTGACAGTCTCCTGTGAGCCTTTCCCCTCTTCTGTCCCCTCCCTTCAGACTTCCCTTCCTACCGATGGCAAGTCTCTCCCGGTTGAAGGCCTTCCAGATCTGGATCAGGCGCTTCAATGTGAATCGGATCATGTCACCTCTTTCTAGATTGTTACGATAACTAAATCTGGGAGACCCCCGAAACCAAATGGCCCTACCACTGTAAGTGGTACCAGATTATCGTCATACACGGGAAGTAAAAAAACCAAATCAGCAAGGGGTCCTGCCCCCTCCTCCCAATGATTTTTGCCACATGGAATGTAAGGGGTCTGAACTTGCCCCTTAAACAAGATACGGTTTTTAACCTCATCCGTAGTTCGAATATTGACATCCTTGGTATCCTTGAGTAAAAATCTTCTTTAGCGACCATTAATTCCTTCATCTCCAGACGGCTCCCAGGCTGGAACATTATATCAAACTATGACACCGCTCCAAATAGTCGTATCGCTATTATCTGGAATGATAGTAGGCTTTCAGTTAATATGTTAGCTGACTCTCCGCAAGTCATCCACATGGCCTTAACTTGCAAAATCAGTAAGCTTTCCATTTATTCTTCTTTTATTTATGGCCTCCACTCCATTACCGATAAGAATGCTCTTTGGGCTAATCTTTCCTCTTTTAATGAGCATATCTCCTCTCTGTGGATTCTTATGGGGGACTTTAATGCTATTATGTCTCTTAAGGAGCACAGGAGCAATACCCGTGTCTCTTCTAGAGAAATCAAAGGGCTTAGAGATTGCTGTTATTCTCTCGGCCTTCAAGAGCTTAATTCTACGGGTTGCTACTTTACCTGGTCGAATGGTTTCGTTTCTTCTAAGCTCGACAGAGCCCTTGTTAACAGCCAATGGATTCATCATTGCCCTCCCACTTCCGCCACCTTCCTTCCCCCTGGACTTTTCGATCATTCCCCATGCGTGGTCTCCCTTTATTCCTCCCCCCCCCCTCCCAGGAATCTCCCCTGGAAATTCTTTAATATGTGGACCTTGCATCCATATTTTAGGCTAATTACATCCACTCTCTGGAATTCTGATATTAATGGATCGAAGTAATTTATCCTCGCCTCCAAGCTCAAGCTCCTTAAGCCCAAACTCTCAGACTTAAACAAGAAACACTTCCAGCATATTTCCAGCAGAGTTTCTATGGCCAAAGTTCAACTTGAGAATGCCCAATCTTCCTTTCTCTCAGCTGCCTCCAATCCCCACCCCCGCGGTTAACCTCTCTAGTCTGCAGCGCAACCTCTTTTTTTTTGGAAATGCCGAGAAAGTCTTTTATCAGCAAAAAGCAAAAAGTAAGCTCCTCCTCCAAGCTCACAAGCCCACCAAATTTTTTCATGCCTTAGCCCGTCGGAATGCAAAGAATAATTTCATTGCTTCCCTCACTAGGGATGATGGTTCCATGACTACTTCTCTGGACCAAATTCCTGCTGAGTTTATTAACTATTTCAAGCATTTACTTGGTGTCTCTCCCCCAGTTGCCCCGGTTATGGATTGCTATGTGAGCTCGGGTCCCAAAATATCTGCTGAATGCTGCTCTGCCCTTGTAAAAGGCATCTCCTCTTTGGAAATATTAAATGCTTTGCGTAGTATTGGTTTTGACAAAGCTCCCGGCCCCGATGGTTATTCATCAAAGTTTTTTATTGATGCATGGGATATTATTGGTGATGACTTTTCTCATGTTGTTGCCGACTTCTTTCGATCTGGTTGCTTATTAAAGCAGCTCAATCATGGGATTATTGCCCTTACACCCAAGTCCAGCAATGCCCAAGTGCCTAAGGATTTCCGGCAAATTACCTGCTGCAATGTTGTTTATAAAGTAATTTCCAAAATCTTGGCTAACCGTCTCTCGGATACTCTATGCCCATCATTGATCAAGCTCAATCAGCATTTGTAAAAGGCCGATCTATGACTGAAAACATCCACCTCATGCAAGAGCTTATCCGAAAGTACAATTCAAAGAAAGCGTCCCCAAGATGTTTCTTTAAAATTGATCTTTGGAAGGCTTTTGACACCATCTCATGGCCCTTTCTGAACTCTATCCTGTTAAAGCTGGGCTACCCTCCTAAATTCGTAAATTGGATTATGGAATGCATTTCCTCAACCTCATTCTCCATCTCTCTAAATGGGAAAATGCACGGCTTCCAAGGGCTTCCGGGGTCTTAGGTAAGGTGATCCTCTTTCCCCGTATTTGTTTGTTATCTGCCTGGAATATCTATCCAGGATTATTAAATCAAAACTCCCTTCCACCAGTTATAATTATCATGCGACTTGTGAGCCCCTGGGAATCACCCACCTTGCCTTTGCGGATGACTTGATTCTCCTTTCCAGATGGGACAACATCTCTGTTAAAGGAATCCTATCATGTTTATATGAATTTAGTGATGCCTCGGGTCTATCCCTATATACCCTCAAATCGAGCTTCTACTTGGCTGGTTCCATTTAACGATCTCCGGACTGATATCAAGAGCCTCTCTGGCCTCGAGGAGGGGTCGCTGCCTTTTCGGTATTTAGGTATCCCTCTCTCCCCCCATAAGTTAAATCAAAACAATTATGAGGATGTCTTCAACAAAATCAGGACATACATTGATATTTGGAGTGCAAAATCTCTAACTTATGCCGGTCGGGCGGAGCTTATTAAAAGTGTCATTCAAGGCGTGGAATGTTTTTGGATGTCGGTTTTCGACCTCCCGGCTGCTGTTCGGCTGAAAATTACGCAATTATGCAGAACCTTTCTTTGGGGTAAAAGATATTCTAACATCGCTTGGGACTTATGTTGTATGCTGAAAGATGAGGGGGGCTTGGGCTTCAAAAATCAGGAAGTTTGGAACTCTGTCCTCCTAGCAAAAACTCTTTGGAATGTTCATAAAAAAAGGACTCTCTTTGGGTTCGTTGGCTTCAACACTATTATATTAAGCCGGATAATTTATGGGATTGGTCCCCCGGTTATAGAGCTTCTCCGTTGATTAAAAAGCTGCTCCAAATCAGGAACTTCATTTTATGTAAATCTGGTTCTCAGGATACTGCCGATTCTCTCCTCACTGCATGGAATTTGTCCGCCTGCTCTAAGGGTCTCTCTACTGTTTCTAACTTCTTCCGTCCCGTGGGCATCATTAAACCAGCATACAAAACCATCTGGAGGAAGAGTTTTATTCCTAAGCTGGCTACTAGGGATCGGCTCTGTTTCATTGATGCTTCGGGTGGCTGCCTTATCTGCAACTCCCATCCCGAGTCAACAAGCCATATCTTCTTCGATTGTGGCTTCTCTCAAGAAGTCTGGAACGCTGTTAAGCTGAAATTTGGCTTCACAAGGAAAATGTCTTCTATTGCATGCGCCCTTAAATGGATTATTAAAGAGGGCAAGCGGGGAAACAAAAAACGAGCCTTTATTCTTAATTGCCTCCTTGCTGCCTCGGTCTATCACATATGGGCAGCAAGAAACTCCAGATTTTTTGAGTCCTCCCACGCTCATCCGAGGCAGATTGTTGATGGTATTGAGCGAAAGGTTTATAAAATTCTTTTCCTGGCCTACCCTACCATCTCTTCAAGCGTCGAATGTCCCCCCCTTCTCCGGACGTTCTTCCCTTGATTCCATGTTAAGTTGGATTTGGTTCTGCTTCTCTTTTATGTTTGATTATGGTCTTTATATTTCGGTTTTCTGCTCTTAGGGCAGGTCGTTCTCTCTGTTTCTTCTAGTTTGTCTTGGTCTTTTGTAGTCTTCTGGCTTTTGTTGCTGCGACTGCATTTGCTGATTTGGTTGTCCCGGTCTCCTCCTGGGTCCCTCCAATTCTTTTGTTTGTTAGTTCTAGCTACCCCGAGTTTTGTTGGATGAGTCTCCATCTTGTGGTTTCCTCCTCTTTTCTCGGGCCTCGTGTTTCTTTCTTCTCCCTTTTCTATATACTCTTACTTATCCAAAAAAAAAAAAAGATTCCCGACGTCGGTCGTTGAACTTTGTTTACTACTAACGCCTGCCGGATTATTCCTTATTCTTATTTTCTGATTCCATCTTAATTTCCATTCACTATTCCTGTGGTATTACCCTGATCAAGCTAAGCCTTCCTGCCACGTATTGCTGTTTTCTACGTCCGTCCACATATCTCCTGCATGGCTTCCTCCCACTCCCCTTCCCGAGTGCATGATAATTATCCCCTATAGCCTTTAGCCACGTCATCTGCTTCTCCCCTCCCCCGTCCTCCCTCTCTGCAATTCCAGCCTTGCCCAAAACGCCTCTAGCTTTCTCCCAGCAAATTTTCCAACCATTTCCATTATGCCGAAGAAAATTATATTCAGCGAATTCATGGCTGATATTGAAGTGCCGAATTCGGGTAAATGTTCTAAAGACTCTAAAAAGGAAAAAAACGTTCTAAACTATTCCGGTTTGGATTCTCCTTGAAGAGTTGCCACTGGAATGCTGGAGCAAATCTGCTTTGGAAAAAATTTCTTCCAATATTGGCAGGCCCTTAATGACTGACTATTTTACAAAAACTCTTGGTAAGACAGATTTTGCCCGAATCCTGATTGAAGTTGATCTGTCCAAGGACCTAGTTAAGGAAGTGAAAATCATGAAACCTAATGGTGAAATATTTACCCAGAAAGTTACCTATGAAACTGAACCAATTTTCTGCTCAAAATGCTCTATGATTGGCCACAAAGCCGAAACCTGCTTCCCCACTCCCTTACCTAATCCCCGCCCGGCCCCAAAATGCTCTCGGCTGATGGCCTTCCAGACCAGGATCTAGCTCATCAATCTGAATCGGAACATGACACCTCTTTCCAGATTGTTACGAGAACTAAATCCGGGAGGCCTCCGAAACCAATTGGCCCTATCACTGTTTGTGGTAGTAGATCTTTGGCCATAGAAACACGGCTGGAAATGTGTTGGAAGTGCTTCTTATTTAAGTCTGAGAGCTTGGGCTTAAGGAGCTTGAGTTTGGAGGCAAGGATAAATTGTTTTGAACCCAAGATATCAGAATTCCAGAGAGAGGAAGTAATCAGCTTAAAATCCGGGTGCAGGGACCACATATTAAAAAACTTCCAGGGGAGATTCCCAGGAGGGGGAGCAGAATGAAGGGAGACCACGCATGGGGAATGATCCGAAAGCCCCGGGGGGAGGAAGATGGCCGAAGTGGGAGGGCAATGATGGATCCATTGGCTGTTGACAAGGGCTCTGTCAAGCTTGGAAGAGACGGATCCGTTCGACCAGGTGAAGAAACAGCCCCTAGATTTAAGCTCATGAAGGCCGAGAGAATAGCAGCAGTCCCGAAGCCCATTGATTTCTCTGGAAGAAACACGAGAATTGCTTCTGCGATCCTCAACAGACATGATAGCATTAAAATCCCCCATAAGAATCCACGGAGAGGTGATCTGCTCATTAAAAGAGGAGAGATTAGACCAAAGAACATTCCGAGTAGCTATGGAATGGAGGCCATAAATAAAGGAAGTTGTGATGGAGAGCTTGCTGATTTTGCAGGATAACGCCATGTGGATAACTTGCGGGGAGGCCTCTAAAATAGCAGCAGAAATCTTACATTCATTCCAAATAATTGCGATCCGACTATTTGGAGAAGTGTCAAAGTTTGAAGTAATATTCCAGCCAGGAAGCCTTCTGGAGATGAAGGATTGTATAGTTGAAAGAGATGATTTCGACTCAAGGATACCAAGGATGTCAATATTCGAACTACGGATGAGGTTGAAAACCGCATCCTGTTTAAGGGGCGAGTTCAGACCCCTTACGTTCCATGTGGCAAAAATCATTGGGAGGAGGGGGCAGAACCCCTTGCTGATTTGATTTTTTTGCATCCCGCGAATGACGACAATCTGGTGCCACTTACATTGGAGGGGCCATTTGGTTTCGGGGGTCGCCCGGATTTAGTTCTCGTAACAATCTGGAAAGAGGTGGCATGATCCGATTCAGATTGAAGCGCCAGATCCAGGTCTGGAAGGCCTTCAGCCGGGAGAGACTCGCCATCAGTAGGGAGGGGAGTCTGAAGGGAGGGGACAGAAGAGGGGCAAGGGTCACAGGAGACTGTCACTGGACATGCAGGGATGGGGAGGGAGGGAGCAGAGGAGGAGGTAGGAATGGGAAAAGATGAAGAGCATGAAGGCTGATCTTTTGGAGGGACTTTAGGAGAGGAAGGGATTTCTGGGATGAGAGGGATGGGCGGGGAAGGGGGGATGGGGGGGATGTATTGTTTCGGAATGATGGGGGAGGCTCGGGGGAGAGAGGGAGGGGGGCGGGATGAAGTTTTCGGGGCCGGGGGAAGTTTAGGAAGTGGAGTGAGGTTGCAAGTTTCAGCTTTGTGACCAAGCATAGAGCATTTAGGGCAGAGAATTGGTTCAGTTTCGTATCTGACTTTCTGGATAAAAATTTGACCATTAGGTTTCATGATTTTCACTTCCTTGATCAGATCCCTGGACAAATCCACCTCAATCAAGATTCGGGCAAAGTCTGTCTTACCGAGAGTTTTCGTAAAATAATCAGTCATCAAGGGCCTTCCAATGTTGGAGGAGATTTTTTCCAAAGCAGATTTGCTCCAGCATTCCAGCGGCAGCTCTTCAAGGATAACCCAAACCGGAATAGTTTTGAAGCTTTCATCTCCGTAAATAAACCATTCGGGCCGTTCTTTTAATAATAGAGGTTTGCCAAATATAGAATAGGGGCCTTCACGGAGAACTTTGCTACAACTCTCAGCAGTTTGGAAGATAAAGGTAATCCAGCCCCGTGCACTGGATATGGTTTTAACCGGGACATTCCAACCCTGAATGATCTTGTGGAGACCCACTTTACCCGGGTGTCTATTCGGGAAGAAACCAACCAGGACATGACCAAGGTCATCTTTTATATTTAGGGTATCAGCTTCAGTAAGATGAATAATCTCTTCATTGCAGTGGGTAGAGGAGAGAATATGACCCTGACCAAGATTCCTTCCGTTTTTAACCATGTCAACAAATGAAGCAGACAGGGGAGGAGGGGGGGATGAAGGCGCATGAAAGCTTGAGGTAGGTCGGGAGGGAGGATGATGCTCGACTCGAGAACCCGGGAGGAAGGGAGAGGGGGAATCGTGGATGGATTTTCGGATTGGCGGGCTGTTAAGGAGACCCTTATCAGTGGAAAGGGGATGGAGGGGAACTTTGGGGGGCAGGTCTAGGATCGGGAGGGAGGGGGGCGAAGGAGAGGTTACAGCTTTTACTATTAGAGGAGCGTCCTCCAAGAGGGAAAGCTGGGGCAGGGGTGGATCAGGGATGGAAAGACCAGCTGGAGAGTCCATGGAGGGAGGGGGGGACGGGTCGGGATCAAGTCGGGGGACAACCACAGCCGCCTTCTTTTTTTCCTTTTTTGAATCTTTAGTGCGTTTCCCAGATTTTGGGGGATTTGAGACACACGGCTCATCCATATCAGCCATGAATTCACTGAATATAATTTTCTTCGGCATGGTGACACGTGGAAGTGAGGCCGTGGTTGTGGATGTACCAGTGAGGATCAGGATACTTAAGTAGAAACCCAGCAAAAGTTGCAGATTGAAGAATTGTATCTTCAGCCCCAGAGAAGCAAACCGAATACCCAGGAAGCGGAATGCCAAGGTTTTCCAATCAGAGAATATCCAGGAGAGCTGGAAAACATTTAGGGGACGGACCCGAAATGATAATGCAAGAGGCGATTCAGGGAAGACTGGAATCGCAGAGAGGGAGGACGGGGGAGGGGAGGGGCAGATGACGTGGCTGAAAATAATTAGTAAGCACTCAGGAAGGGGAAGGGGAGGAGGAAGCCATGCAGAAGAAATGTGGAAGGACGAAAATATTGTGACACGTGGCAGTGAGGGTGTGAAGGTGGGTAATAACTAGCAAAAAGCCAAGATTGCCAAACAGAGAATATCCAGGAGAACTGGGTTTAGGGGACGTGGATGAAAGTTACAGAGAATAATTCTCATGCATTCGGGAAGGGGAGGGGGAGGAAGCCATGCAGGGGATATGTGGGCGGACGTAGAAAACAGTGACACTTGGCAGGAGGCTTAACTTGATCTGGGTAATACCACGGGATTAGGGAATGGAAATTAAGATGGAATCAGAAAACAAGAATGAGGAATAATGCGGCAGGCGATAGGAGCGAACAAAGTTCAACGACCAACGTCGGGAATGATCAAATATCGATTGCTCTCCTAGGGAATGATATCCTGGCAGAGAGATAGAGGGAGG
>QAOC01028815.1:46977-56977 GCA_003255005.1 Begonia fuchsioides | reverse complement strand
GATAATTGGATCGAGCATTCATCCATGTCGGTCACTTATTTAATTGGGCTGAAATCCTAGAGGATTTTGGTAAGGCCAACGATCTATTCTTTGCTGGTCGTGGAGTCATGGTCGTGGAGGTTGTCGCCGGGTGTGTCGCAGTCCAGAGGGCCGGGCGCATCTCCGCTGGGCTCTTCGGGCGTCTCGTGGCTGGGGGTGCTCGAACAACAATCAGGTTCAACATTTGGTCGCTCCCAATTAGCCTCGGAAGGTGTTCTTCTTGCAAAATGAGCAACCAAATTAGTAGACCCATGTGCGGTCATGGGGGCTTGCCCGATGATATACTTCGATTGTACATCATCCTCCTGGGGTACTTGAGGATTTGTCCTCAAATCTTTCTTTTCTTTATCAACCTCTCCCGGTTGGAAGTTATGGTTGTTAGCATGAAGTGGCACCTGGTTTAGTTCCTCGGTTGACCATCAATGGCTCGTAAGTGTGCTCGGGCTTATCTGAAAGGGCGATCCGGTAGCTGACCCTATCTCGGATATCGAGGGATCCACGCGGCTAATTTGAAAAGTTGTTGCAAGATGATCTTTAGGTTATTCTGGCAGTTAGAGCACAGATTCTTTGGATGAAAATCCCTGGTGATTCGTCGGTGGTTCCATGAACAGCTTATGCTCGCGTGTCCGGTTGATTCTCTCAAACATCAAGAGATATGTCCGTGCCAATTCAAACCTTATCTTTTCCTTAACCAAATAATTGGATTACTTAAGGATTTAAGTAAAGTGGCCGATGAGATTTGATCAAGTCTCTTAGTTGACCGAAGGTGGGCCGATGCTTGACCGTGGGTTGATCAAGGTTCGGTCGTGGCGGTCCTTTGTTGGCCTTCGCCTATGGAATGTGCGTTCCTCTTCTTTGGGCTGCTTTTCTCTTCCTTCTCCTAGGTTATTTGCTGATAAAATAAATAAACCAAAATGCTACCGAAAATAGGCCTATGGGTGAACACTTGATCCGTGGATAATTGGATCGGGCGTTCTCCCACGTCGATCACTTATTTCTTGGGCCGAAGCCTTAGATGACTTCGGCAAGGCCGACGACCTAATCTTTGCTGGTCGTCGGGTCGTGGTCATGGGGTTGAGCGCCGATGCTTGATTAAAGGCAAGTTTTGCTCGTTGATCATTGATGGTGTGAGTTGCACCAACGTCGCGTCCCGCGAGCTCGTCGAGAAGCTCACGCTGCCGACTACCGAGCACCCGACACCTTACAAACTACGATGGCTCACCGACCGTGAGGATGTCCGGGTAACCAAACAAACCCCGGTAGATACAAGGACACAGTCCTATGCAACGTGGTGCCGATGAGTGCCACTCATTTGCTGCTCGGCCGGCCATGGCAATTCGACCCACACGTGATGAACAATGGCTACACAAATCAATACACACTGAAGATGAATGGGTGTAGCATCATATTGGCTCCCATGACACCGGAGCAAATTGCTAAGGACAAGGCCAAAAGGAAGGAGGCGACGGCCAAGACGACCCTCTTTATGGACCAAAAATAATTGAGGCGCACCATCGGCCAAGGAAGCCCGATCATCATGCTATTACACCGAGAGCATGAAGAAGATGAAGAGGAGCACATTCCTGAGATAGTCCAACCTCTCCTAGAACAATACCGAGATGTGTTCCTGGAGGAACTTCCCGATGACTTACGCCGTTCTGCGGGGTCGAGCATCACATCGACCTCCAACCGGGGGCCACACTACCTAACCGACCATTTTACCGTCTCAACCCGGAGGAGAGCAAGATGTTGCAAGAACAAGTGTAAGAGCTTCTTGCTAAGGGCTACATCCGAGAGTCCTTGAGCCCATGTGCAGTCCCGACACTTTTGGTGCCGAAGAAAGATGGAACGAGATCACCATCAAGTATCGGTTTCTGATGCCTCGACTCGACGACTTACTGGATGAGCTTAGCGGAGCTAAGGTCTTTTCCCGGGTAGACCTTAAAAGTGGCTATCACCAAATCCTGATGCACAAGGGCAAAAAATGGAAGACGACCTTCAAGACGCTCTACGGATTGTTCGAATGGTGTGTCATGCCATTCGGACTCACCAACGCCCCGAGCACGTTCATGCGCCTCATGAACGATGTACTCTGAGAGTACTTAGGCAAATTTATCATCGTTTATTTCGATGATATTCTTGTCTATAGTACGGACATACTAAGCCACCTAGACTATTTGGAGCGACTCTTCATCACCTTGTGGCTAACCGAGCTCTTCAGCAACCGCAAGAAATGCGCTTTCATCCAACGACGCATACATTTGCTCGGCTTCATTCTATCCGAGGGCGGCGTAGAGGTGGATGGCGAAAAGACCAAGGCCATCCGAGAATGGCCAACAACAAAGGGCATCTCGGACGTGCGAAGCTTCCACGGCCTTGCCAACTTCTGTTGATGGTTCATTAAGGAATTTAGCACCATTGTGGCACCGTTGACCTGATGTGCAACCCGAGCACATCATGGATCAAGCCCCGACCAACCCAACGAGCCCACCCGATTTTACTAACTTAGTTGCTCATTTTGTAGGTCTCTTAGTCTCTGAAACACCTTCCGAGCATGATCGGGAACGGCCCAAGCACTCTGTTACTTGGTGCTCGGCCATTCCCGGCCTTGACGCTCACATCGGGCCGTGTCCGACCGTACCCGGACACGGCATACCCGGCAGCACGGCCCACGAGGCTCATGACCGAGACGCGCCCCGCACCCAACGGGCGCTCCACGACCCCGACCCGACGACCACCCAAGCTACGGTCGTCGGCCTATCCGAAGACCACCAGGGCTTCGGTCCAGCAATAGTGGCCGGCATGAGAGAACGCACGGTCTGATCCTCTTGGATCGCGCAGTCTTCCACGGAGTCCAACTTCTCGGCCCACCCAACGCCGAGCCAGGCCACCTTAGCTTATTTTCAGCATTTAGAAGACTTAGTGAAGAAAGCTAGAAGTCTAAAGACCAAGGACGCTGAATGCACCATTGGAAGCCCACGATGGCCGAGCCTCTCATGAAGACTCGGCCCATTCAAAGACTTAGCCAAATTCTATCGGCCAAACTTACATAATCTTTAAGTATTTTGGTTGTTTGGTTAAGATAAGGAAGAAGATCAAGTTTGGCACGAGCATATCTTCGTGATGACCGAAGATCATCCATCGGACGCATGAGCACGGTCGATCACAGAACCACCTACGATTATCAAGGGATTTTCATGCACCAAATCCTTGGAGCATCTTTTCAATCTTCAGAGGATCTTCAATCAACGGATTTCCTCAACAAACTCACAGATCCCTTGAAGCGCGCCCGTGACCGACTGCCGGCTCGACCCATCTAGAAGTGCCCGCGCACCAACTCGAGTCATCACCGGTCCATCAAAGAACCAGACCGTGCGCTGCCTTTTGTTGGCCACCGAAGAGACTTTAGAAGCCTCGGATCCAGATTGGCTCAAGCCAATCCGTCATTCGTTCGAAGCTCTGCCCATACCGACGCACCCTCTCGGTCAACCGGTCAACAACAAGACAACATCGGTCCAACTTCGAACCAACCGATCCTCCGACCATGAATCACGGACATGGACTTCTCCAAAGTCAACGAGAAGCGTTTGATTAATCTAAAGGCTGAAAGCTTCCTTCTTTTTAGCTAGTTTAGTTGAACTTTATTTCTTTAAGTATTGTAATCGTTTCCATTGTTCAATAGAGAGAATTTTAGTAAAAATTGTGCAAAGCACCTTCTTCCCGAAAGGATCGAAGCTCCCTCTCGATAACTCCCCTCCGGTGAGTCATATCCGGTCGAGCGTTATCAACCCTCAAGTGTTCATCGGTGAGTCATATCCGAGAAGACATTAAAGGTCTACCGAGTTCAATACTTTGATCGCTCAAGTATTGAATTGCCTTCATCCATCTCCTTACACCATCTTCATCCCCGAACCTTCAAACTCCTCCACAAGCCGATTCCGGTCCACATTATCACCACCGAGTCATCTCCATAAATTACCGAGCCTTTACCAAAATTCCACCACCAAACATCATCATTCCTATCACAATACGCTTCCGCAAACCCCATCCTAAATTGGCCTGAGCCAATTTGCCGATCGCCGTACACGCGACCTCCCCGGTTACGTGAAAAGCGACAAGTCCGATCAAGTGTGTGCGATCCTGGTGCACACTGCACACCATGACCGAGCTCACAAAGAAAGGGAAGGAGTTTGAGTGGTCAAAGCTTTGTCAAGCTAGTTTTTACCACATCAACACCCGACTTTGTGAAGCACCCGTGCTAACCCTTCCGGATTTCACCAAGGCATTCAAGGTGGAGTGCGATGCCTTGGAACAGGCATTGGAGCGGTCTTGATGCAAGAGGGCCGCCCGATCGCCAATTTTAGCGAGAAGCTCAAGGGTGCAACCCTCAACTATTCCACCTAAGACAAGGAGATCTATTCCTTGATCTGAGCCATTTGAGTATGGCAACACTACTTCTTGCCGAGGGAATTCATCATCCACACGGACCATCAAGCCCTTAAGTTCATCAAGAGCCAAGGGAAACTAAACCAGAGACATGCTAAGTGGATTGAATTCCTAGAGAAGTACCCGTAAATCATCAAATAGAAGAAGGGCGACACAAATGTGGTGGCCGACGCCTTGTCAAGGAGGAGTTCCCTATTCACCGAGCTTAAGGTGAGGTTCTTCGGCCTTGCTTGGATGAAGCAAGGGTATAAAGAGGATCCCGATTTTGGCCCGCATTTTGAGGCTACGACAAAAGGAGAATTGACAGAATACCACGTGACTGACGGATACCTATTCTTAGGAGGACGAATTTGCATCCCGAGAGGAAGCATCCATGAGTCTCTCATCACCGAGGCACATGGGGGCAGCCTTGCGGGACACTTTGGAAAGAAGAAAACTTGGGAGATGCTCAAGGAGCATTTCAATTGGCACCATTTATTCTGGGACGTGCACTGAGCATTTCTTTGCTTGCTCAAGTGTTCGAATTGTCAAGCCATCTTAACCCAAAAACTCTCAAGAGTTCATCCACTTCCCCGAGCGATCACCCCTTTCCACGCTTGTCCGATTTCACCCATATTTTAATCCTCCGAGCCATTCCATTATTTCGCTGAGCCATCTTCCCTTTTATTCAACCATTCCCCATTATTTCTCTTCCATTTTGCTTCCGCATACTAAATTCATATTTCGCCCCAATCCAAGCCCCGCGTGCGCGCATTATTTTAATCACGGTGCGCCATCAGAACTTCAGGACACCCCCTGTGTTCGGCAGCCATGGCTAGTCTCCGGCGACCTTGCCGGTGGCTACCGGGAAAAATGAGCAAACGTTCAATTCAGCGCCCATGGCATCGATCACCCTCAATCATTCTTCAACTTAGCTGGTACTCGATTGTCCAGTAATGTTATCGTCCATCGATTGTCGCAAGATGTCATCGTTCGAAAGTGGTGCCGTCTATCAGAGAAGTTTAAGCTTGTGAACGGTTACCTCGGGCGAGCACGCTGGCAGCAATCTGTGCAATGTGGCGTCCTTGGCACAAATCTTGTGGTCGTGTCCCTCGTTTATTCAGTTGTAGCCAAAAGATTTGTTGCGTATTTGATAACCGATCTTCGTGCTCGTTGGTCGTGTGCGATCAAAGGAGCAAATAGTTTTCTTGTGTGGCCAAAGGTGGATGTGGCTGTAGTCATGGCAGCTATGTCGCTTGCGACACACTTGATCTCTCGTTGTTCACTGCTGTTGCACGCTGTGGACGTTCAGAGAAGCTGGTTTTCTGACAAGTGACCCAATCGACCATTGTTGCCAAAGGTGTGCATGTGCTTGTTGGTCGTTGCCTTGGATGTAGAAAATGAACGCATTAGTTGTCAGCCTCTTCGATTGGAGAGTGTCGAGAGCTTGACCCAAGTTGGCACTAAGAACGACTGTGATTGCTTTCCTTGAGCGTTGATGTTGCCATTGCAACTCAACCAAGGAGGTGATCCAGAAGCATAGAAGAAATGCTACATTGTTGATTCTGCCAGTAGTCATATGCTTGTCTCAAAGATTAAGCCATGCATGTGTAAGTATGAACTAATTCAAACTGTGAAACTACAAATGGCTCATTAACTCAAATAACCGTAGTAATTATAGAGCTAATACGTGCAACGAACCCCGAATTCTGGAAGGGACGCATTTATTAGATAAAAGGTTGACGCTGACCTAGTCTGTTGCTCTGATGATTCATGATAACTTGACGGATCGTATGGCCTTTGTGCTGGCGACGCATCATTCAAATTTCTGACCTATCAACTTTTGATGGTAGGATAGTGGCCTACTATGGTGGTGACGGGTGACGGAGAATTAGGGTTCGATTCCGGAGAGGGAGCCAGAGAAAGGGCTACCACGTCCAAGGAAGGCAGCAGGAGCGCAAATTACCTAATCCTGACATGGGGAGGTAGTGACAATAAATAACAATACTGGGCTCATCGAGTCTGGTAATTGGAATGAGTAGAATCAAAATCCCTTAACGAGGATCAATTGGAGGGCAAGTCTGGTGCCAGCAGCCGCGGTAATTCCAGCTCCAATAGCATATATTTAAGTTGTTGCAGTTAAAAAGCTTGTAGTTGGATCTCGGGATATGTCTGTCGGTCCACCTTATAATGTGCACCGTCAATCGCGTCCTTTCTGCCGGTGATGCGTTCCTCGCCTTAATTGGCCGGGTCATTTCTCCGACGATGTTACTTTGAAGAAATTAGAGTGCTCAAAGGAAGGCTTCGCTCTGTATGCATTAGCATGGGATAACGTCATAGGATTTTGATCTTATTCTGTTGGTCTTCGGGATCAGAGTAATGATTAACAGGGACAGTCGGGGGCATTCGTATTTCATATTCAAAGGTGACATTCTTGGATTTATGAAAGACGAATAACTACGAAATCATTTGCCAATGATGTTTTCACTAATCAAGAACGAAAGTTGGGGGCTCGAAGACAATCAGATACCGTCCTAGTCTTAACCATAAACGATGCCGACTAGGGATCGGCAAATGTTGCTTATAGGACATCGCCGACACCTTCTGAGAAATCAAAGTCTGGGTTCCGGGGGAGTATGGTCGCAAGGTGATGTGCCACGGATTAGCACATCTAAAAGCGGAAGCAAACTATTTTCTAATGAGTTTGTTGATTTTGTAGGAAGCTTGTTTTATAAAGGTTTAATCAAGAAGCCAAAGATGAAGGGCATGGTGAGCCCTAGTTGTAAAGTGGGGTTGATGCATTTCATGGGCCAACCACACTTGATGAAGGAAGAGGAGTTCAAGGGTGGCACATTAAGGTGGCCCCAAATCACCAAAACATGAAGGGGAAAGCATGTTTTCCTTTTGACAACTTTGTCTAATAATTTAGTTAGTTTTATGTAATAATTAGGAGGATAATTAGTAGCTTAAATTTGGGCACATGTAAGGGTGCTTAGTGTACCCGTGGCATGGAAGGGTGATCAAAACACCCATGTTGATATGCCCGGGATTCACCAACAACCGAAGGGGCCAATTACTCGGAGCCGTGCAAGATATTTTTCTAACTTGTTTGTTGATTTTTCAGGCACTTCTTTCCCTTCCATTGTTTGTTTTGATGCTCCTTCACACCTGGATCAAAAACTCCCCAAACATTGCTTACAATGGGAGTTTGGAGTAGAACAAACCGACGGCCGAGAACACCAATTGATGTCAAAGCCATACCCGGCACCGTGCATGGAGAAAACCGATTATCCAACGCCAATCTTAAAAGAAGAAGACTTCCAAGGAGTTCCTGAATCATCAAGGAAAAAGGTCAATTTCGAACAAGGAGCATGAAGGAAGTCTCGGGTTTATAAATTTCTTGTTTTTTTTTTTAAAACCCGATTGTATTTTTTGCCTTGCATGGTTTACATGAAAACCATGCAAGAATGTGTTGTTTATTTCTTTGATGTTTTTTGTTTTGTGTAGTGGCTGCAAGTGGGAGGTTAGGTTGTATTAGGATGGGTTGCAGCCATGTTTTAGCTGCCCATGCCTCTCTTTTGGTGGAGAAGTCTTTGTGGCCCCCACTTGCCATCCCTCTTTAATGGTGATTTGCTTAGGTTTGTAGGAGGCCATTATGCCCCTTTGTAGCTCGTGGGAAGGAGGGTTTTAACCTCCCTTTCTCAGCATTTTGCAGAGTACAAAATGTTGAATGTTGAAGCTTGAAGCTCTCCCCATTTTCTCTCACGGCAAAGCAAATTCAAGGTGAGTAATATCCTTGATCTTTGGTTTGTAACGGTGTTGGTGCCTTGCTAGAGCCACTAAGCCCTATTCCAATCTCCCTTCCTCACTTGTTTAGGATCAAAGGCGAGTTTGGAAGTCTCATAGCTAACCTTCTGTTTGTTATTGTGATTGTGTTGAGGCTTGTGTGTTGGTTGCTGTTTTTATTTCTACCCGAGTGGATTTCGTGCACTAAAAGTCCACTCTGTGTCATTTTCTATTTTTCGTGAGTAAAAACCCTAAATTTTTGGTTGTGAATTCTTATTTCATGGCCTGAAATTTCTGTTCTTTCCTTTTACCAAAACCCTTCACTCATCAAAAGTTGTAGGGAAGGGTGATCAAAACATCCATGGTGATGAAAACAACATTTCTGGTTTCGGCCCAAGCTGACCTTCGAGGCTTGTGCAGCCGTTTCGACAACCTTCTGGACCTGTTTTGGACAAACGTGATTCTACAAAAATGTGGCCAACATCTTAAGGTTTCCATCATGGGGCAGAGCATAAAATTTAGAGAAAAAATTCCCAGCCAACGATTGCCATTACAGAGGCCTCCAGAAGATGGAGCGGCCCAAGAGCATCCAACCCATGGTGGCTGATCCATGGCCATGTTTGGCCCCAACGGAAAGGAAGGCTGAATTTCATCTTTGTCCTTCATGGGAGCAGCAGCTAGCAGCCCATGGAAGTGCCCAACCATTAGCCCAAAAGATACAAGTGTTCAAGTCCATTTGATTATGGACATTCCATCATGGGTTTGGCCCATCTATTAGGTTTTTGGTTTTTCACGTGAAAACCATGCTAGCTCCTCTCTTGTTTTTCTTTTGTTGTAAGTTAGTAAACGTGGCTGCAAGTGGAAAGGTCTTAGGAAGCCTTAGGGGATGGGTTTTACCTTCCCTTAGTGACCATCACTCTTGTTAGTGATGAAAGTCAAGGGTGGGCCCCTTTACCATACCTTGATGTTGGTTTAGCACTTAGGACTATAGGTGATAATCATGTGCCTTTTGTAGCTCGTGGGAAGGAGGGTTTTTACCCTTCCTTTCTCAGCATTTGCAGATAGAAAATGTTGAATGTTGAAGCTTGAAGCTCTCCCCATTTTCTCTCACGGCAAAGCAAATTCAAGGTGAGTAATATCCTTGATCTTTGGTTTGTAACGGTGTTGGTGCCTTGCTAGAGCCACTAAGCCCTATTCCAATCTCCCTTCCTCACTTGTTTAGGATCAAAGGCGAGTTTGGAAGTCCCATAGCTAACCTTCCATTTTGTTGTTTGCATTTGTGTTTTGTCTTTGTTGTTGGTTGCTGTTTTTTGGTGCTTACCCGAGTGAATTTGTGCAACAAAAGTCCAATTCGTGCCATTTCTGTTTTCCGTGAACAAAAGTCCCCAATTTTATGGCTGTGAGTTCCTCTTTCATGGCTTGAAATAACTGTTCTTTCCGTTTAGCCATATCCACCTCCCTTTAAAAGTTATGCTCGTGTTTTCCCACTGCTTCCTACCCGAGTTCCTGAAATCGGGCAACTCTGTCCATTAATTTTCTATCCAGCATAACTCCTAGCCTACTCATGCTTTTTCTGTGAAACCACTTGCATTGTCTTCCCCTTTGATTGAAGTTGTTTTCTGCTTATTTTTACGATCCCAGACTCCCTGCATTATAAGTTGTGTAGAAGTTTCCCCATCACCCCTGCACTGTTTTCTTCCTGTTGGTCTGTTTGTGCATCTGAAAGTGTCTCCGTGTATTTTAATGTTCC
>QAOC01028815.1:0-19553 GCA_003255005.1 Begonia fuchsioides | reverse complement strand
AGGGTTTTGGTAAAAGGAAAGAACAGAAATTTCAGGCCATGAAAGAAGAATTCACAACCAAAAATTTAGGACTTTTACTCACGAAAAATAGAAAATGACACAGAGTGGACTTTTAGTGCACGAAATCCACTCGGGTAGAAATAAAAACAGCAACCAACACACAAGCAACAACACAATCACAATAATAAACGGAAGGTTAGCTATGGGACTTCCAAACTCGCCTTTGATCCTAAACAAGTGAGGAAGGGAGATTGGAATAGGGCTTAGTGGCTCTAGGAAGGCACCAACACCGTTACAAACCAAAGATCAAGGATATTACTCACCTTGAATTTTGCTTTGCCGTGAGAGAAAATGTTGAATGTTGAAGCTTGAAGCTTGGGTGGTCGTCGGATAGGCCACTTATTGGTGGGCCGAAGCCCTAGTGGTCTTCGGATAGGCCGATGACCGAAGCTTGGGTGGTCGTCGGGTCGGGGTCGTGGAGCGCCCGTTGGGTGCGGGGCGTGTCTCGGTCATGAGCCTCGGTTACGTCGTGGACCGGGCTGCCGGTGCGTCGTGTCCGGGTACGGTCGGACACGGCCCGATGTGAGCGTCAAGGCCGGGAATGGCCGAGCACCAAGTAACGGAGTGCTTGGGCCATTCCCGATCATGCTCGGAAGGTGTTTCCGAGACTAAGAGACCTACAAAACGAGCAACTAAGTTAGTAAAATTGGGTGGGCTCGTTGGGTTGGTCGGGGCTTGATCCATGATGTGCTCGGGTTGCACATCATCCTCCCGGGGTACTTGAGGATTTGTCCCCAAATCTACCATCTCATCCTCCAAATCGGCAGGATCATTATCATCATCCAAGTATGGTGAAAGATCTCGGACGTTGACCGTAGTGGTAATGCCATACTCACCCGGTAATTCGAGTTTGTATGCGTTCGGGTTGACGCGCTCGGCCTCCCGAAAAGGTCCGTCGGCTCTTGGCAGCAATTTAGCGTGCTTATGCTTAAAGTACCGAAGTTTAAGCCACACTAAATCTCCAACTTGGAAAATTTTCTCCTTTCGGCCTCAGTTGGCCGCTTGAGCATACTTGGCGTTTTTCTTCTCGATCCGCTTCTTAATTTTCTCATGCAATTGACGGATCTTCTTGGCCTTATCATGGCCGTCGGTGTTGGTATGCTCCTTGCTTGGCAATGGAAGTAAATCCATGGGTGTAGAAGGATTAAAGTCATAAGCAACCTCGAAAGGAGTCATACCCGTGGTATTGTGGCGGCACCGGTTGTAGGCGAATTCAATGCACGGCAATTGAAGTTCCCATGTCGAGATCCTCGTATCCACCGTGGTTTGGAGGAGTGAACCTAGTGATCGGTTGACTACCTCCGTTTGGCCGTCGGTTTGTGGGTGGAAGGCCGTGCTAAAAAGTAGCTTGGAGCCGAGTCGTGCCCATAAGGTCCTCCAAAATGTGCTAAGGAACTTGCCATCTCGATCGGACACGATTGAATGGCCGGACAATTTCCTTGAAGAATAGCTCGGCGATGGCCGTGGCTTCGGCGGTCTTGGCACATGCTATAAAATGCGCCATCTTTGAAAATCGATCGACCACTACCATAATGCAATCTTTGCCTCGGCTTGTACGTGGGAGTCCGAGAACAAAATCCATGCTAATGTCGTGCCATGGGTGGTCGGGCACCGGTAAAGGCAAGTAAAGACCTTGGGGTAGCGTACGGGTCTTGGCCTTTTTGCATGTCGCGCACCGTTCCACAAAGTGGTGCCCGTCCCGAAATAGGTGAGGCCAATAAAAATGCTCTTTAAGCATCTCCCAAGTCTTTTTCTCTCCAAAGTGGCCCGCAAGGCTGCCCCCGTGAGCCTCGGTTATGAGGGACTCGGATGCTTCCTCTCGGGACACACATGCGTCCTCCTCGGAACAAATATCCATCGTTCACGTGATAGCCAACCAATTCACCCTTGGCTGCTAACTCAAACCGTGAACCAAAATTGGGGTCACCCGTGTAACAAGTTCTCAACCAATCTAATCCAAAAAAACGTACCCGTAATTCAGTGAAAAGGATGCTCCTCCGTGATAGTGCATCGGCCACCACGTTAGTATCACCCTTTTTGTACTTGATAATATAAGGGTACTTCTCCAAGAACTCTATCCACTTTGCATGCCTTCGGTTTAGTTTGCCTTGCCCCTTAATAAACTTGAGAGCTTCGTGGTCGGTGTGGATGATAAACTCTCGGGGCAGCAAGTAATGTTGCCATACTTCAATGGCTCGGATCAAGGCATAGAGTTCCTTGTCATATGTTGAGTAATTGAGTGTCGCGGCTTTGAGCTTCTCGCTAAAGTATGCTATCGAGCGGCCTTCTTGCATAAGGACTGCTCCAATACCCGTTCTGGAGGCGTCACACTCGATCTCGAAGACTTTGTTAAAGTCCGGAAGGGTTCGCACGGGGGCTTCGCAAAGCCGGGCCTTGATGGTGTCAAAGCTTGCTTGACAAGGCTGGGTCCATGTAAACTCTTGGGCCTTTTTGGTGAGCTCGGTCAAAGGGGCCACAATTGTGCTAAAGCCCTTGATAAAGCGTCGGTAAAAATTTGCAAGCCCATGGAAGCTTTGGATATCCGAGACATTCTTCAGAATGGGCCAATCTTGGATAGCCCGGATCTCCTCGGCATCAACTTCAACACCGCTTGCGGATAGGACAAAGCCGAGGAAGTGTATTGGGCTTTGGGCGAATGCACACTTCTTTCGGTTGCCGTATAACTCCGTGCGCCGTAGGATCAAAAATAGCCGCTCGAGGTGGTCGAGATGGTAATAAATGATCGAAATAAATGATAATAAACTTACCGAGGTACTCTCGAAGCACGTGGTTCATGAGGCGCATAAAGGTGCTCGGGGCGTTGGTAAGGCCGAATGGCATGACGAGCCACTGGAATAGCCCGTATCGGGTCTTGAAGGCCGTCTTCCACTCGTCGCCTTCGCGCATCCGGATTTGATGATAGCCGGATTTCAAGTCCACTCGGGAAAAGATGGCCGCTCCGCTAAGCTCGTCGAGCAAATCATCGAGCCGTGGCATAGGAAAACGATATTTGATGGTAATATCGTTGATGGCTCGGCTATCCACGCACATGCGATGACTACCATCTTTCTTCGGCACTAAGAGGGCCGGGACCGCTCATGGGCTCAAGGACTCTCGGATGTAGCCCTTAGTGAGTAGCTCTTGCACTTGCTGTTGCAAGATCTTGCTTTCTTTGGGATTGAGCCTATACGGTGGTCGGTTGGGCAAGGAGGCTCCCGGTTGGAGGTCAATGTGGTGTTCGATCCCTCGGAGCGGTGGTAGACCGTCCGGGAGCTTGTCCGGGAACACGTCCTTGAATCGGTCAAGCAATGGGCACACGGCCTCGGGAATAATCTCTTCATCAAGCCCATCGGGCTCTCGGTGTAAGAGCACGATTATCGGGCCTTCTTGGCCGAGGGTGCGTGCTAATTCTTTACGGCCCATGAAAAGAGCCGTTTTGGCCTTGGCCTCTTTTCGGTCTTTCTCGTCCTTGGCGATTTGTTCCGGGCTCATGGGAGCCAATGTGATGCTTCGGCCATCCATCTTGAAGGAGTAATGGTTGGTGAAGCCGTTACGCATAACTCGTCGGTCAAATTGCCATGGTCGGCCGAGTAGCAAATGTGTGGCGCTCATTGGCACCACATCACACGTGACCGTGTATTTGTACGTGCCGATCGTAAAAGTTACCCGAGCTTGCTTGCTTACCCAGACGTCTTCACGGTCGGTGATCCAGCGCAACTTGTAAGGCGTTGGGTGTGCGGTCGTGGGCAGCGCCAGCCGGTCGGTCAGCTTGCGGGACGCGATGTTCGTGCAGCTCCCGCCATCGATGATCACCGAACAAAATTTTTCCTTGATCATGCAACGGCTATGAAATAGCGTCTCCCTTTGTAATGCTTCGGGCCGTGGCTGTGTAGAGAGAACTCTTCGCACCATAAATATACTTTGCTCTTCAAAAGCTCGGCAAACTTCTTCTTTGGTCGAGGCCGGATCCTCCTCGGCCACGACGGGTGGTGTCTTGTCGTCGCTCACGACCTCCTCGGTCCCTTCAAGGACGGTCATGACGCGTTTATTCGGACATTGCGCGGCCATGTGTCCGCGTCCAAGACACTTGAAACATCGGATCTCTCGAGCCCTTTGTGGATCGGCTAGAGTGTTTGATGGCTTAGAATTCGTGGCCGGTTTCGGGGCCCATGGTTTTGGCGCGGGCGCCCGATCATCGATCCGTGGCGCGGGCCGATATGTTGTCGTGGGCTTCGGGGCGGGCCGTTGAGCGATAGCCTTGCCTTTTCTCTTGAGTTGCCTCTCGACTCTTAGGGCCATTTGGATAAGCCCATCAAATGATTCTACGGGCTGCAACTCAACCACATCACCAATTTCATATCGTAGGCCTCGAATAAACCGTGCCATGACTTGCTCCACGGGTTTGGCTAAATCACACCGAATTCGTAATGTTTCAAAGTCCGTAAGATATTCATCCACGGTGGAACTTCCTTGGCGGAGGCTTTGGAGTTGTAAAAATAGATCTTAAAGATAATGGCTCGGTACGAACCGTTTCCTCATCAATTCTTTCATCAATCTCCACGAAGTAATTTCCTCCTCGTGCGCTCTTCTTCGTTTTGTCCGAAGACTAGTCCACCATAGTGAGGCATAATCCGTAAGCTCTAATGATGCCAATTGGACTTTTAATTTCTCGGAATAATTGTAAAGATGAAAAATTTTCTCGACCTTTTCAATCCAATCCAAGTATTTATCTCCATTGGAGGCTCCATTGAAAGAGGGTAAGTGTACCTTGGGGAGCTTCCATTCTTCATCACGATCCGAGTAATTATCGGGCTCATACTCATAATCCTCTTCGGATCGTTTGGATTCTTGTGGGCACGCTCGGGGTTGCCCTCCGGGTGCCGGTCTTCGCCTATGTGGTGGCGTAGGCCGTGCCGGACGGGCTCGGTCGCGCTCGGCCATATCGTCGAGCCACTGGAGCATTGCGTCTATTCTTCGATTCATAGCTTCGAATTGCTCTCAGTTATTGTCCTCGGGATCCCGGTGGTCACGGGGATCGGAGAACATGGTTTGCTTGCTCGTGGCTTGGTCACGGGCGGCGTTGTGAATGGCGCCACTTCGAGTATTCATGAGAAAAGTTCTAGAAATTTGTAGGGAGAATAAAAATCGAACCGTTAGCTCTGATACCCAGATGGTGTGCAGCGTGCACCAGGATCGCACACACTTTATCGGACTTGTCGCTTTTCACGTAACCGGGAAGGTCGCGTGTAGGGCGATCGGGAAATTGGCTTGGGCCAATTTAGGATGGGGTTTGCGGAAGCATAACGTGATGGAAATAATGGGGTTTGGTGGTGGAAATTTGGTAAAGGCTCGGTAGTTTATGGAGATGACTCGGTAGTGATAATGTGGACCGGAATCGGCTTGTGGAGGTAATTCGATGGCTCGGGGATGAAGATGGTGTAAGGAGATGGATGAAGGCAATTCACTACTTGAGCAATCAAAGTATTGAACTCGGTAGACCTTGAATGTCTTCTCAGATATGACGCACCGATGAACACTCGAGGGTTGATAACGCTCAGACGGATATGACTCACCGGAGGGGAGTTATCGAGAGGGAGCTTCGATCCTTTCGGGAAGAAGGTGCAATGCACAATTTTTACTAAAATTCTCTCTATTGAACAATGGAAACGATTACAATACTTAAAGAAATAAAGTTAAACTAAACTAGCTAAAAAGAAGAAAGCTTTCGGCCTTTAGATTAATCAAACGCTTCTCGTTGACTTTGGAGAAGTCCATGTCCGTGATTCATGGTCGGAGGATCGGTTGGTTCGAAGTTCGACCGAGGTTGTCTTGTTGTTGACCGGTTGACCGAGAGGGTGCGTCGGTATGGGCAGAGCTCCGAACGAATGACGGATTGGCTCGAGCCAATCTGGATCCGGGGCTTCTAAAGTCTCTTCGGTGGTCAACAAAAGGTAGCGCACGGTCTGGTTCTTTGATGGACCGGTGATGACTCTAGTTGGTGCGCGGGCACGTCTAGATGGGCCGAGCCGGCGGTCGGTCATGGGCGAACTTCAAGGGATCTGAGAGTTTGTTGAGGAAGTTCGTTGATTGAAGATCCTCTGAAGATTTAATAGCTGCGCCAAGGATTTGGTGCATGAAACTCCCTTGATATTCGAATGTGGTTTGGTGATCGGCCATGCTCGTGCGTCCGATGGGTGATCTACGGTCATCACTAAGATATGCTCGTGCCAAACTTGATCCTCTTCCTTATCTTAACCAAATAACCAAAATACTTAAAGATTAAGTAAGTTTGTCCGATAGAATTTGGCTAAGTCTTTGAATGGGCCGATGGTGGGCAGTGTCTCGTGAGAGGCTCGGCCATCGTGGACTTCCAATGGTGCATTTAGCGTCCTTGGTCTTTAGACTTCTTGCTTTCTTCACTAAGTCTTCTAAATGCTGAAAATAAGATAAGGTGGCCGGGCTCGGTGTTCGGTGGGTCGAGGAGTTGGACTCTGTGGAAGACCGAGCGATCCAAGGGGATCGGACCGTGCGTTCTCTCACGCTGGCCACTTATTGGTGGGCCGAAGCCCTAGTGGTCTTCGGATAGGCCGACGACCGAAGCTTGGGTGGTCGTCGGGTCGGGGTTGTAGAGCGCCCGTTGGGTGCGGGGCGTGTCTCGGTCATGAGCCTCGGTTGCATCGTGGACCGGGCTGCCGGGTGCGCCGTGTCCGGGTACGGTCGGACACGGCCCGATGTGAGCGTCAAGGCCGGGAATGGCCGAGCACCAAGTAACGGAGTGCTTGGGCCATTCCCGATCATGCTCGGAAGGTGTTTCCGAGACTAAGAGACCTACAAAACGAGCAACTAAGTTAGTAAAATCGGGTGGGCTCGTTGGGTTGGTCGAGACTTGATCCATGATGTGCTCGGGTTGCACATCAAGGCATGCGTCCAACTAACTCAGGGTGATGGAGGACATCCCCCTGTGTTCAACGGCCATGGCCAGTCTATGGCAACCTTGCTGGCGGCCCCCAGGAAAAATGGGCAAACATTTAATTAAGCGCCCATGGCACCGATTACCCTTGATCATCCTTCGACTTTGGTGGTAGTCGATTGTCCGGTAATGTTATCGTCCCTCGATTATCGCAAGATGTCATCGTTCGAAAGCGGTGCCGTCCATCGGAGAAGTTTAAGCGGTGCCATCCATCAGAGACGCCTTTGATTTCAGTTTTTTTGCCATTAAAATGTCCAAAACACAGATGGTGGAAGGATTTGTGATCGGTGATGAATAGGAAACACAACAAAAATTTTAGGTATAGAAGACTGGAGATGAATTCCGGCCGCCGTCAACGACTAGATTTCACTGGAAACAGCTATATTCTGCGGTAACGGCTATAATCAGACAGCAATTTTTTGGGGCCGAGATACAGAAAATGGGGACGATTTCGGCTAGAAGCAGACGATAGTGGACGGAAAATGTGACAAAAAAACAGAATTCGGGGGAGTTTCATTTTAGGGCACAGGCATCCAGAATCAGGGTTTTCAATCAGCGAGACCAACCAGCGACAGATAGGGAAGGAAAAAAATCAGTCCGACAACGACCAGAAGTCGTCGCCGGTGAGAAACAAAGAACACTGTCCGGTCGAGGCAAAATGGCGTCTCATGACGTCTGGGAACCAGACCGAGGGTCAACAGCAGCAAAAATGGGTTCAGCGTGGAAAGGAGAGCAGGACGAAACCAGATCTGGTGGAGTAACTCAATGAAAATCGCTGAGAAGAAACGAACATGGGAAAGAAAACAGCGTCAAGGCGCTAGAACAGACGAAATACGGATGAAAAAATTCAGCCAAAAATTGCCAATCCAGGGAGAAAATTCTCTCTCCTAACCTCGACGACGACTGACTGAAGCCTCTTTGTTTTTTGTTTAAGGTAAATAAATTAAAGAAAAATTAGAAACAAGAGAGTGAAGACAAGAGCATGGGCCAGAGGGAAATCTACAAGCCAGAATGATCGCCCGGAAAATCTGAGTAGAAAGCAAGAGAGAGCAAAGACCTGAATGGAGAACACTGAGTTAAGCCCTCACAATAAAAAAACCAGAAAAAAAACATAAGTCAGACTCAAACAGAAAGTAGCAAAAACAAAAACGATCAACTCAACCAAGTAGGCATCAAGTAGGGAGGCTCGGGGAGGAAACAAACAAGAGAGTGAATAGCTGAGGATCAAGTTGGAGGCACGGCATCAACATCCAGGGAGGAGCGGCGAACAGGGAGTCAGCAGATCCGAGTAGGAAGGAGGAAGAATGTTGACAAGGGATTGGCGAATGTTGCTTATAGGACTCGCCGACACCTTCTAAGAAATCAAAGTCTTTTGGTTCTGGGGGGATTATGGTCACAAGGCTGAAACTTATAGGAATTAATGGAAGGGCACCACTAGGAGTGAAGCTTGGGGCTTAATTTGACTCAACATGGGGAAACTTACCAGGTCTAGACATAGTAAGGATTGACAGAATGAGAGCTCTTTCTTTTCTTTTTTTTTATAAGTAAGTATATATTAAGAGAAAAGACATGATACAGAAAACTCGAGAAATTTGAGGCGGAAACCACAAGCTGGAGACTCAACCTACAGAAACTCGAGATGACCAGTAAAAGCATTACCAATCATTTGCAATGGATCAGGATGAAACTGAGACATCCAAAACAACAGAAAGTATTGTTACCAGAGGCAGAAAATCCACAAGAAGGATTTGAAAGATGGAGGTTAAACAGCTCCTACACCAGATGGATTAGCACAAGACAAGAAACTAATACGAACCATCAGACAGAGCTGCTAAACAAGCAGATTTCCAGACAAGCAAAAACTGGAAAAAACAAGCAGCCAAAAGAAACAGCAAAGCCAAAACAGCAAACCATACATGAAAATATGCAGGCAAACCAGAGAAAGCAGACAACCAAGAGAACAACATAAAACATTTAAAAGGGGAGAGCAGATAAGTCATCTGAAATAGGAGGAGGGCTCTCAACTCTTGAAGTGAGGGCAGGGTAGGCCTGGAAAAGTATTTTGAAAACCTTTCGTTCAATACAATCAGCAACTTGGCCCAGGTGAGCATGGGAGGACTCAAAATTTCTAGAATTCCTCTCTGCCCAGATGTGGTAAACTGAGGCAGCAAGGAGGCTTTTGAGGATGAAAGCTCTTTTTTTGTTCCCATTCTTTCCCTCCTTTATAATCCACTTGAGGGCACTCACGATAGTCGACATTCTTCTAGGGAAGCCGAATTTCAGGTTTACAATGTTCCAGATTTCCTGCGAAAAACTGCACTAAAAAAAGATATGGTTAGATGATTCAGGCTTGGAGTTGCAAAAGAGGCAGCCACCCTCGGCACTAAGGAAGGGAAGTCGGTCCTTTGTTGCAAGCCGATTATGAAAGGCAAGCCATAGGATGAAGCTGTGTTTTGGGATATAACATTTGCTCCAAATCGCTTTAAAGGTTGGCTTTGCGATCCCCACCAGCCAAAAAAAATCATATACTGTAGAGAGGGCTTTTGAGTGAGTGGCCGAACTCCAGGAGACAAGGAGGGAATCAACATTGTTCGGTGATCCAGCTTTAGACAAAATTAAGTTTCTAATTTGAATTAGCTTTTTAATCAATGGAGAAGCTCTATAACCCGGTGACCAATCCTAGAAATTTTCCTGTTTAATGTAGTAATGCTGAAGCCATCTGACCCTAAGAGAATCCTTTTTTTTTTGGTGCACATTCCAGAGGGTTTTTGCTAGAAGGACGGAGTTCCAAACTTCGAGATTTTTAAACCCCAAACCCCCTTCATTTTTTGGCAGATAGCATAAATCCCAGGCAATGTTTGAATATTTTTTACCCCATAGAAATGTTCTGCACATTTGAGTAATTTTCTGTTGAACAACAGTAGGGAGGTCAAAAACAGTCATTCAAAAACATTCAACGCCTTGAATGAAACTTTTAATAAGCTCTGCACGACCTGCATAGGTTAGTGATTTTACACTCCAAATATCCAGGTATAACCTGATTTTATTGAAGAGACCATCGTAATTATTCTGATTTAGTTTATTCGGAGAAAGAGGGATACCTAAATAACAAAAAGGCATGGAACCCTCCTCGAGGCCGGAGAGGCTTTTTATTTCTCATCGGAAATCATCCAAAGCTCCAGCAAGATAGAAGCTTGATTTAAGAACATTTAGGGAGAGGCCTGAGGCTTCGCTGAATTCATATACACATGAGAGAATTTCCTTTATTGAGATGAGGTCGCCTCTAGAAAGGAGAATCAAGTCATCGGGCAAAGCAAGGTGAGTGATACCAAGGGGCTCGCAAGCTGGATGGAAATTATAATAAGAGGAAGGGAGCTTTGATTGTATCATCCTGGAGAGATATTCCATGCAAATTACAAATAAATATGGAGATAGGGGGTCGCCTTGCCTAAGACCACGGTTGCCCTTGAAGAAACCGTGCATTTTGCCATTTAGAGATGGAAAATATGGCTGTGGAGATGCACTCTATGATCCAGTTAACAAATATAGGCAGAAAGCCTAGTTTTAAAAGGATAGACTTTAGAAAGGACCACGAGATGGTGTCAAAAGCCTTCCAAAGGTCGATCTTTAAGAAAACATGGATCGAGTGCTCACCCATGGGCCTTAGCTTCGGTCACATTTAGATTTCTTTATCTTAGCCAGAAATTATCCTTAGAAAACAAAGAGAAGACAGCCCAAGAAGAGGAACGCACATTCCATAGGCAAAGGCCCACGAAGGACCACCTCGGCCGAACATTGACCGACCCACGATCAAGTCACGGCCCACCTTCGGCCCACTAGAAGCCCTTGACCAAATTCCATCGGCCACTTGACTTAAATCTTTAAGTAATCTGGTTATTTGGTCAAGGAAAAGATAAGGTTCGAGTTTGACATGGACAAATCTCAAGATGTCCGGAGAAGATCCATCCGAAAGCGCACAAGATCGATTTTTGGAACAACCGGCAAGCCACAAGGGATTTTCATCCAAGAAGTCCATGCTAAAGTTGCCATAATCATAGGAGGATCATTGGACAACAATATTTAAAAAATGGCACGGACAAATCCACTAATGTTAGGAGAAAGGTTCAACCGGTCACATTTTAAAGTACTCGCGCGTGCCAAAAATTGTCCATCAAACCACCGGCGAAACAACAGGGATTTTGAAAGGTTGGACAACAACCTTTCAAAATTAGCACTAGTGGATCCCACAAAATCTGAGATAAGATCAACCGCGCGCGTATCCGACGGACAACCAAAGATCACCCTCGGTCAAGCACGACTTTCTTGCAAATACAGCCTTGCATATCTTTGATGGATCAAACCTAAAGCTGAAGAAGAACCATCTTTGAACTTCCCAAAGCTAATCTTATACGTTCAAGTCATCTAAGGGCTTACATTGTCTTTCTTATCTTTTTATCTTTTACATTTTTTAGTATTTAAGTGTAACACTTACACTTTAATGAGATAGAGAGAATTTTTAGTAAAAATTATGCAAAGCAAGTTTTTCCTAACTAGTCGAAGCACCCTCCAACGTATACTTCTCTGGTGAGTCATATCTGGCCGAGAACGTCACCCCTCACACGTACGATCGGTGAGTCATATCCGAGTGCGGACGAGGCCTACCGAGGAGAACACTTTGACTGCTCAAGTGTTCAAATTGTTCAGCCATCTCAACACCAAAACTCGTAAGAGTTTATCCATCCAATCACCCGAGCTATCAACCCCTCCATTACCCAAAATTCACCACCTTTTTCATCATCCGAGCCATTACACTATTTCACCGAGCCATCTCCATTCTCATTCAACCATTCCCCATTATTTCCACCACAATACACTTCTGCAACAAAACTCCACAATTCACACGACCCGTTTTTCCTGTTTGCCGTACGCGACGTTCATCTGAGCCCCGTGTGCGCGCATTCTTCCGATCACGGTGCGCCGACCCGCAAGGAAGGCACATCAGGCTCTCGGGCGCACGCGGGCATTTTAAATTGTCGACTGAGGGTTGACCAGCTCCAGGCATCAAGGGATTTGATGCATGAGAATTTGAAATGGAAGGTCCTAATGCTCTCCTCTTCAATTCGAAATCTGAACCATTATGGATATGCGCAGCTAAATTTGAATGGAGACCAAGGTAGACCGGGGAAGACCTTGTGATGTGCCACAGATTAGCACATCTAGAAGCGGAAGGCTCTAGCACCATGGACTTGGTCTCGGGTTTCTAAGCCAAGGCCGAGTCAATATTTTTTCTAACAAATGTGCTAATTTTGTAGGTGCCAACATGAAAAGGATGATCCAACCATCCTAGGTGATGATAGCACCACTTTTGGTTTCGGCCCAGGATGACCTCCGGGACTTGTGCGGCTGTTTTGAACACCTTTCGGACCTGATTTGGCCAAGCTAGCTTCTACAAATATGTGGCCAACATCCTAAGGTTTCCAGAATGTGGCGGAGTACAAAATTTGGATAAACATTGCCCAGCCAACGAATGCCATTACACAGGCATCCAGAAGATGGAGCGGCCCGGGAGCATCCAACCCATGGTGGCCGATCCATGGCCATGTTTGGGCCCAACGGAAAAGAAGGCCCAATTACATCATTTTACACCATTGGAGCAGCAGCTAGCAGCCCAAGGAAGTGCCCAACCCTTGGTCCAAGAAGGATGCAAATGATCAACGCCGATTGGCCTAGGGCTATCCAACAATTGATGGACCAAACCTTGCCTAAAGCCTCATCAACCTTGAGCACGTATTAGAGCCCCACAAAGTTTGGCAAGTGAGGCCCAGCAATGAAGGTTTGCTTGTCCCCTTGGAGACATTTTCTTGTTTGGGATACTTGTAATAATGTATTTATTCTAGGGTTTGAAGTTTGGCCTAAGGGATGGTTCGGTTTGAACCAATCCAAGCCCCACTTTATTGGAACTAATGGAAGGTTCTATTATTCCAAGCTCCTTTGTGTTTGCATTGTAGTTGGACGTTAGTTAGGGTTTGGGTGGTTTGCAAGTGGATGGTGGGGCCCTTTTCCCACCTAACACCTACATTAGCCACTCATTTGCCCTAATTTTAGGTTTTTTATTTTTGTTTATTTCTTTTGTGTAATTTGGAGGGAGTATGAAACCCTCCTCCACGTCTAATGTAAGGCAAAAAAAAGATTGGATAAAAGAAGAAGCTTGAAGCTCCTCTCCCTTTTTCTCACGGCTTTTCATCCAAAGGTGAGTAATATCCTTTGTTATGGATTGTCTTTGGTGTTGGTGATTTAGCTAGGATCACTAAGCCTTTGTTCCAACCTTCCTCCTCACTTGATTAGGATTAAGGCAAGCTTGGAAGTCCCATAGCCCTCACTCCATCCCATTTGTTTTCGGATCTTTTGCTGTTTGGTGTTATTTGTTGTTGTTATTTCTTTATCTAGTGGATTTTGTGCATCAAAAGCCACCTCGTGCCAACTTGCGTTTTCCGTGTGCTAATGTTATGATATTTGGTTTGTGAGTTCCTCATTTACATCTGGAAATATTTGGTTTTGCATGTCACTCCCAGATTTCATCAATTAGAAGTTGTGCCTTCATCTTTTACACTGCCCTCTACCCGGACTGCTGAAACCTGGCAGTTCTGTCCACATATTTTCCATCCTTCATATATTTTAATCTACCTATGTGTTTTTCCTCTAACCACTTTCATTCTCTTACCCTTTCATTGAAATTGATTTCTGCCAATTTTCCCATTCCCAGACTCTCTGAATTGAAAGTTGTGCCGAAGTCTTTCACTACCTACTGCACTGCCAAGCCCCGTTTTTTCTGTTTGTGTATTAGAAACTAGTCCCGTGCCATTTTATGTTCTACAAGTGATATTGCTCTGAATTTTGGACCAAGCCTAGCCCTTTCCTTATATTTTGAGTCCACCAAATATTAGCCCAAACGCACGGGTCCATCTGTTGCCTCGTCCAGTATTCTCCCCTGTTTTCTGCTGACCCACTGTTCTTGACAGATTGCAATTGTGCTCGTTTTCCTTTGCCTTATCTTCCCCGACACCTCCTCCTACCCCGAGCGTGTCACCTTGGCTGACCGAGGATGAGCGTGCATGGCTCTTTCAAAATGGACGATGCTCCAGTCAATGTGGGATTTGCTCGGGCTAATTTGAATTGAAAGATCCCGATGCTCTTGGGTTGACCGAATGAAGATTGCGCTCGGCCAATTTTGAACGTAGAAACATTGTGGTCCTTGGGCACGCGCGGGCATTTCAAATGGTCAACCTCGGGTTGACCGAGCTCCGGACATCTTGGGATTGGCTCGGGCCAATTTGAACCGTGACTTTCCCTTGACAAAAAAATCTGATTACTCAGATCATTAAATCAAGGGGTCGATAAAATCCATCCTAAGACTCCTGGATGACCGAAGCCTTTCTTTAGTTGACCGAGGTCTCCAATCACGCGTTCAACACTTAGCCGAACTTTCATTCTTCCTCTTTGGGCCTACGTTTCTTCCTTCTCTAAACAATTGTTTGCTAATAAAATAAATAAAAGTAAATCTGACCAAAAGTTTACCCAAGGTGTGGGTCTTCATGGGCGAGCACTCGATCCATGAGAATTGGATCGAGCGTTCTCCCATGTCGGTCACTTATTCCATTGGGAAAAATTTCTAGAGGATTTCGGCAAGGCCGACGACCGATTCTTTGCTGGTCGTCGGGTCGTGGTCGTGGGGTTGGGTGTCGGGAGTGTCGTGGCCGAGGGTGCTCGAACACCAATCTGGTTCAACCTTTGGTCGCTCCAAATCAGCCTCTGAAGGTGTTCTTCCTGTAAAATGAGCAACCAAATTAGTGAACCCATGTCCGGTCATGGGGGCTAGTCCAGTGATGTACGCCGGTTGTACATCAGGCCATAATAGTGTGCGTGCGCAGGAGGGTGCGGCGCGCGCGACGTGATTCGAGGCTTCCAAATGCACTACCATACAATGTCGATTTTTTGGAGGTAAAGAAAATGGGTCTTGGCTCTGATACCAAGATGATGTGCCACCGGAAAGGGTCGGCACGTCTTTAGTCGGACTAGTGCGCGCACGCGGGGCTCGGATTGAAAGTGAGTGCGGCGCACAAGTAATTGGTTCGGGCGAATGAAAGATTTATGAAAGGGAGTTGGAATGGGATGGAAAAGATTGGGAATGGTCGAAATAAATGGTGAATGGCTCGATAAAATGGAAAGATGGCTTTGGTGACCGTGGTGCGGTTACGGTGGGCTTCCTTCGGTGGGCTGTGCGTTCTTCTTCCTTGGGTTTCCTTATCTTCCTTCCTTAAGTCTTATTTACTGAATAAAAACAAATGTGGTCGATCTCGGCATTGAGTGGGCCGAGGAGTTGGTTCTCGTGGGAGAAACACGGGATCCGAGAGGATCAGACCGTGTGTTCTCTCATGTCGGCCACTTATTTCCTATGGGCCAAGATTCTAATGAATCTCGGCCACATCGACGGCCTTTAGTCCGCTGGTTGTCGAGGAATGGTCGGTAGGTGGATCAGACCAAGTGATGGAAAGCTTGGGCCGTTCTTGATCATATTCAGAAAGAGTTTCCAAGGCTAAGTGATATGCCCGAGATTCACCAACAACCGAAGGGGCCAATTACTCGGAGCCGTGCAGCATATTTTTCTAACTTGTTTGTTGATTTTTCAGGTACTTCTTTCCCTTCCATTGTTTGTTTTGATGCTCCTTCACACCTGGATCAAAAACTCCCCAAACATTGCTTACAATGGGAGTTTGGAGTAGAACAAACCAACGGCCGAGAACACCAATTGATGTCAAAGCCAAACTCGGCACCATGCATGGAGAAAACCGATTATCCAACGCCAATCTTAAAAGAAGAAGCCTTCCAAGGAGTTCCTGAATCATCAAGAAAAAAGATCAATTTCGAACGAGGAGAATGAAGGAAGTCTCGGGTTTATAAATTTCTTGCTGTTTTTTTTGAAAACCCGATTGTATTTTGCCTTGCATGGTTTACGTGAAAACCATGCAAGAATGTGTTGTTTTTTTTTCTTTGATGTTTGCTGTTTTGTGTAGTGGCTGCAAGTGGGAGGTTAAGTTGTATTAGGATGGGTTGCAGCCACGTTTTTGCTGCCCATGCCTCTCTTTTGGTGGAGATGTCTTTGTGGCCCCCACTTGCCATCCCTCTTTTGATGATTTGCTTAGGTTTGTAGGAGGCCATTATGCCACCCTTTGTAACTCGTGGAAAGGGGGGGTTTTAACCTCCCTTTCTCAGCATTTTGCAAGATAGAAAAGAATTTGGTAAATTGCAGAAGCTTGAAGCTCTCTCAATCCTCCCCTTTTCTCACGGCAAGGTTAGATTTTGGTGAGTAATATCCATAATTTTTCTTTGTCTTTGGTGTTAGTGTCTTGCTAGAGCCAATTAGCCTTTATTCCAACCTTCCTCCACACTTGTTTTGGGTCAAGGTAAGCTTGGAAATCACATAGCCTTCCTTCCATTTGTTGTTTTGGAATTGATGTTGTCATTGTTGGTTGCTGCCGGTTGTAATGTAAACTAATTCCAGTTTGTATCCCAAAAGTGTCCTCCGTATCAAGTTCTGTTTCCCGTGTGCTAATGTCCTAAAATTTGGGCTGTGATTTCCTCTTTCATGTCTTGAAATATTTGGTTTGTCTTTGCGTTCCCTGTTTCTCCTATCTAAAAGTTATGCATGCGTTTTTCCTCCTTTCTTCTTCCGAACTCCAGAAATCTGGCAGTTCTGTCCACCAATTTTCCATCCTTCATATATTTTAATCTACCTGTGTGTTTCCCCCCAAACCAATTTCATTTCCCTCCCATTTTCTTGAAGTTGATTTCTACCAATTTTCACGTTTCCAGACTTCCTACATTGGGAGTTGTGCAGTCGTCTCTCCCACCTAATGCTCTGCCAATTGGTAATTTTGTCTGTTTGTGCTTCTAAATGTATCCCCGTGCCATTTCATGAACCACACGTGATTTCACTCTAAATCTTGACCAAACTTAGTTCCTTCCCTAAAGTCTAAGTCCCCAAAATTTCAGCCCAAAAGCCTGTACGCAATTGGGGTTCTAACTGCCACAATCCCTTGTTTCGGTTTTAGTCATTCTTTACATTGGCAGATTGCATTGCTTTCTCCTATCCCGACACTTCCGCATTCTTGGAGCGTGTCATTTGGTATCAGAGCACAGCTCTTCTTTTCCTTACTTTCCCTGTGTTTTTAAGTCATCTTTCAATTGCTTGTGATGGCACATAAAGGTGGCGGTATGACCACTCGGAGTGGGGCTGTTTTGCAGCCAAGCCGAGACCAACCTTCCACTAGTGAACAGCCTCCTTCTCCTATACCTCCCCAAGCACATGACCCCGATTTCCAGAGCCAAATTAATGGCATTAATCAAAGGCTGGATGCCTTGCTGCAACGGATGGGAACACCAAACCCGCCAAGACCACCTCCTCCATTTACTCCGGGTAGAAGAGCCGGGAATGCTCGGACTCGATTGTATGAGGCTAAAGACTCGGATGAAGAGTTTGAGCCCCGAGATAGACAACCCCGAGAAGATGATTTGAAGAATATGAAATTGAGTGTCCCTCCGTTTAATGGATCATGTGACGGGGATACTTACTTAACTTGGGTGGACAAAGTGGACAAAGTCTTCGATTGCTACAATTATTCCGAGAGATCTAAGCTACAATTAGTAGGCTTAGAGCTCCACGGATATGCAAGCTTATGGTGGGATAGCCTACGGGCGCAAAGGAGACGTGAACGTGAAGAGGAGATCACCTCTTGGAGGAGCATGAAATCGCACATGAAGAAACGATTTGTCCCGAGCCATTATCGGCAAGAGTTGTTCTACCAACTCCAAAATTTGAAACAAGAACAGCTTTCGGTTGAAGAATACTTGATGGAGTTTGAGACCTTGAGGATTCGGTGTGACCTTGAAGAGCCGGAAGAACAAATATTGGCACGGTTCTTGAGAGGTTTGCACAAAGATATTGGTGATGTGATGGAATTGCAACTTATTGAATCCTTGGATGCCGCTATTCAATTGGCATTGAGGGTTGAAAGGCAGCTTAAAAAGAAGGGCAAAAAGGTTGTGGTGAAGCCACCACCGGTCAACAACACACCTTACAAACCCTACCCGAGGCAAGAGAATAGGCCATTTCAACCGAAGCCATGGACTCAAAAGAAGGAAGCTCCCACTAAACCAATTGAAGATGCCAACAAGTCACGGTCAAGGGACATCAAGTGTTTTAAGTGTCTCGGATTGCGGCATATTGCAGCACAATGCCCTAATAGAAGGGTGATGGTTCTATTGGAGGAAAGTGGGGAAGTTGTTAGTGAAGATGAACCGATGAATGAAGAAGTAGACCAAGTGGCCGAGCCTTTAGAAGAAGTGTGCCGAGCACAAGAAGGTCCTCTCCTCATGGTGATCCGGAGGACTCTCGCTATCAATGGCCAAACCGAGGCTATCCAAAGGGAAAATATTTTCCATAGTCGTTGCCTCATCAAGGATAAAGTGTGCTCCTTGATCATAGATGGAGGGAGTTGCACTAATGTCGCATCCGCCGAATTGATTGAGAAACTCCAACTCCAAACCGAGGAGCATCCCCACCCTTATAGGCTCCGATGGATAAGTGATGAAGGAGACTTAAAGGTGACCAAACGAGCACAGATTGAGTTTTCTATTGGAGGATATAAAGATGCTGTGATGTGTGATGTGCTGCCTATGGATGCTAGCCACCTTCTCCTAGGGAGGCCGTGGCAATTTGACCGCCAAACCAAGCACGATGGGTTTACAAATGAATATGCATTCAAATGGGAGAACCGGAGCATCAAACTTACACCTTTGGCACCCTCAGATGTTGCTAAAGATGAGAGGGCTAAAAGAGAAAACTCTTCCAAGAAGGTGTTATTCATCAACACAAAGGAACTTTCTCGGGAATTATTACAAGTGACTCCGGTTATATTAATTCTTTTTCGGGAAAGGATGGAAGAGATAGGAGGTGCTCTGAAAGAAGTCTTGGCCCTTCTAGAAGAGTATGGTGATGTCTTTCCTGAAGATCTACCAATCGGTCTCCCACCAATCCGTGAGATAGAGCACCGAATTGATCTCCAACCCGGGGTGGTTCTACCAAACCGGCCAGCATATAGAATGAACCCCGAGAAAGCCAAAGAATTGGATAATCAAGTGCAAGAGCTCTTGGAGAAAGGGTACATCCGTGAGTCTTTAAGTCCTTGTGCGGTGCCCACTCTTTTGGTGCCAAAGAAGGATGGCTCTTCTCGGATGTGCATTGACAGCCGTGCCATCAACCAAATAACCATAAAGTACCGGTTTCCTATACCACGATTGGAGGACTTATTGGACGAGCTAAGTGGTGCGGCCTACTTCTCAAAGATCGATTTAAAGAGTGGCTATCATCAAATAAGGATGCTAGAAGGAGATGAGTAGAAAACCGCATTCAAAACCAAGTATGGAGTTTATGAATGGTTAGTCATGCCTTTCGGGCTATCTAATG
>QAOC01028804.1:0-11150 GCA_003255005.1 Begonia fuchsioides | reverse complement strand
GCTATATTTAAAGTTGAAATCATCCTAAAATGATATGTTCATGGCTGCGTATCAAAGCCAAACCCAACCTCAAGATTATTCCCTTTCTACCGCCCATCATCCCATAAAAGCCAAACCACATCTTCTATTATTATGACTGCGAAAAGAACTACACAGCCTTTATCTGTGCGCAAGATGGGATAAAGCCGCCATAGCCCATAGCTATGATCTGATTAGCCCGTTCCTCGAGAACTCCATTTTTTTGGTGGTTTCGTTGAACTCTACTGTGAACTGTACACAGCCTTTTCGGACATCACAGTTGAAAGTTTCAATGAAGATAAAATGATTGAATTTAGAATTTAAATTATCGGTATTTATACTGTATTTTTATTCTGGAACGCGTATTTATATGATTTTTAGGTCATATAGGGTCGGGCTCTAGGTTCTGAATATCCACCCCAAACCAGTAGCGTAGTGTGAATTATTCCAGGGAGAAGATGAAACCCTTAAGTCTTCTTCACATGAATCCAGGAAAAGGAGCGACGAGCTATTCTCAGAACTCCAGAGTCCAGGTTGGTTTTATAAAATCTTCAGTGTGAATCGGCTTCCTTTTTCGTGATAGTCAAAAAAATTGAATTTGTCGAAACTAACCTCATTTTATTTATGCGAGTCGACATTGTTGTTAATTTTTTGGGCAGAATCAGATCATATCGGTTGCAAAACCAGTGACGATGAAAGCCGTTGAAGAACTGTTGGCCGGATCTTCGCCGGAGAGCATGGGAATAGCTGACTTAGGCTGCTCGTCGGGACCAAACACTTTGAACGTAGTGTCGGCGATAATGGACGTCGTGTACCGTGAATACAGACGCCATGGCCGGACATGGCCGGAACTTAGCGTGTATCTGAATGATCTTCATGAAAATGATTTCAACTCCGTTTTTGGAATGTTACCAACTTTCCGACAAAGGATTGCGAAAGAGAAAGGCGCCGAGTTTGCCGAGAAATGCTCCATTTTCGGAGCCCCTGGTTCTTTTCATGGTAGACTTTTTCCGAGCAAGAGCCTTCATTTCGTTCACTCCTCTTCCAGCCTCCATTGGCTATCTCAGGTTCAACCATATTTCTTCTCTTGTTCAAACAATAAATCTCCTAATCTATATATTTCAACGATGAAAAATTACATATAAAATCGATCCAGGCCCCACCATGTTTGTTGAAAGAAGAGGGAAAGGAAGCGAAGAACAAGGGAAAGATCTACATATCGAAGAACAGTCCGCCATGCGTGGTAGAAGCTTACGCTGAGCAGTTTCGCAAAGATTTTTCTGGGTTTTTAAGATCGCGTTCAGAAGAAATGGTCAAGGGAGGAAGAATGGTGCTGTCCTTTTTTGGGAGACGATCCATAGACCCCACTTATGATGAGAGTTACCTCCAGTGGGAGTTCCTAGGGCAAGCCTTGATGAGCATGGTTTCCCAGGTATTTATTTATTTTTATTTGAAAAACCTCAAATTCTAACTGTGGGGGTGGCGGCCACTGGGTTCATCTAGACCGGTTTCAGACCAAAATTTAGACTGGTTTAAGCCTGGCTTGTAGACCCATTTTCACTGTTCATGAACTGGTCTTTTAGAGTTGACTTATTATACTCCGGCTTAGGAATTATTTCTCCAGGGGCTTATCGAAGAAGAGAGAGTTGACTCTTTCAACGCTCCCTACTATGCTCCATGCATAGAACAAATACAAATGGAGGTGGAGAAAGAAACTTCGTTCACCTTGGACAGAGAGGTGTCTTTCGAATTTGATTGGGACGAAGAAAGTAACCGAGGAATCAAAAGTGATTTTGTGATTCAATCCGGCGGAAACCGATTTGCGAAGACGATACGGGCTGTTGTAGAATCCATGTTCGAGTCTCATTTCGGAGCGGACATTATCGACGAGTTATTCTTAAGATTTGAGAAAATTGTGGATAATCATTTTTCAAAGACAAGATCCAAGTGTGTTAATTTGATTATTTCATTGCTGAAAAAATAATCAAATTATGGAAACAAAATTCCCATAATAATCTAAAATTCGTATGAACGATGCTCTAATGATAAAAAGCATGAAGGGAGATCAGAGATGGGAAAAGGAGAGAGAATGAAACGCGTATTTTTATGATTTATGGGGCCACGTACAATCGGATCCATACAAAATACACAAGATGGAGAACCTTATAATCCATGTAGGTTCTAGGTTACAAATATCTACCGCAGACCAGAGCGCAGGAATATTTTTCAGGAGAGAAAATGGAAGGGAATGGAGAGAGGAGCTATGCTCAGAACTCCACCGTTCAGATTGGGTGAAAACATTTCGAACTTTTGAATTAACTTCGTATTATATCGAAACATGTCCGACTTTTTTGTTTTCTGTCTTTTTTTGGTGTCAGATTCGGATCATATCGATTGCAAAACCAGTGACAATGAAAGCCATGGAAGAACTGTTGGCCGGATCGTTTCCGACGAGCTTGGGCATAGCCGACTTAGGCTGCTCGTCGGGACCAAACACTTTTAAACGTAGTATCGGCGATTATGGAGGACGTGTACCATAAATACACAAGCCATGGCCGGGCATTGCCGGAGTTTTGCGTGTTTCTGAATGATTTTATGAAAATGATTTCAACTTCGTCTTCAAAATGTCACCAACTTTCCGACGAAGGATTGCGAAAGAGAAAAAAATGCTGAGTTTGCCGGGAATGCTCAATTTTCGGCGCCCCTGGCTCTTTGTACGGTAAACTGTTTCCAAGCAAGTTTTACGGTAGACTGTTTCCAGTCTTCATTGGCTATCTCAGGTTCAACAATAAAATTCGAAATCAATATATTTCAACGATGAAAAATTAAAACAAAAATCATCTGTCATTTCCGTCGTACTCTGAACATATAAAATCAATTCAGGCTCCGCCATGCTTGTCGAAAGGAGGAAAGGAAGCGATGAACAAGGGGGAGATCTACATATCAAAGAACAGTCCTCCATGCATGGCCGAAGCTTACGCTGAGCAGTTTCGTGAAGATTCTTCTGTGTTTTTAAGATCGCGTTCAGAAGAAATGGTGAAGGGAGGAGCAATGGTGCTGTTGCGTTTTAATNAACAAGGGGAAGATCTACATATCAAAGAACAGTCCTCCATGCATGGCCGAAGCTTACGCTGAGCAGTTTCGTGAAGATTCTTCTGTGTTTTTAAGATCGCGTTCAGAAGAAATGGTGAAGGGAGGAGCAATGGTGCTGTCCTTCGTCGGCCGACGATCTATAGACCCCACCTCGGGTGGCAGTCAAATGCCTTGGGATTTGCTGAGGCTATCCTTGATGGGCATTGTTTCCGATGTATTAACTCTATGCACTGCCTTTTTCCTCTTTTTTACTGTAGCGGTTGGGCTCACCTGGTTCATCTAGACCAGTTCCAGACCGAAATAGAGACCGTTTTGGCATTGTTTTACATAATTTATGTCCACGACCTGCTCTTTTAGGGTTGACTTTTACCCTTGCTTGAATATTTTTTTTTTCAGGGATTGATTGAAGAAGAAGAGGTTGACTCTTTCAAAGTCCCCTACTATGCTCCATGCACAGAACAAATACAAATGGAGGTGGAGAAAGAAGGTCGTTTCACCATGTATCTAGAGGTTTCTTTCGAAATCGATTGGGTAGAAGGAAGTAACAAAGGGGTCGAAGGCAATTTCGCAATTCAATAGAGCGGAAAAGAAGTTGTGAAGAAGATACCAGCTGTGGTAGAATCCATGATCGAGACTCGTTTTGGAGGAGACATTATCGACGAGTTGTCCGTGAGATGTGAGAAAATTTTGGAGGATCATTTTTCGGNTGCTAGATTCTCTTTTCTCTCTCTTCATGCCGAGAGCTTGAAAATAGCATGCTAATATCCTTCTGTTAGTACCTTTTCTTCTGTAACTAACTGGTATTTTACTATCCAGGTGGCAGACTAAGCGTCAATTGCTTACAATCTCCACCTTGACGGTTGTTCTGACCCGTAATGGTATTTCCTCTCTGTTCTCCTCCTCGGTAGTTTTATTAGTTTATCACATGTACTAAGTTTAAACAATGTTTAAACTTAGTAATCCCGAGTACCTTTGTTAATAAATCTGCTGGATTGTCTTCTGTATGTACCTTAGAGATATTTATTTGTCCACTAGCTATCACATCTCTGATGAAATGATATTTCACGCTTATATGTTTAGTCCGGTTATGAAAGACCGGATTTTTCATCAAATGTATGGCACTTTGATTGTCACAGTACACTGTAATTGTACTGTTCTTTACTCCCAAATCCGTAGCTAGACCCTTTAGCCATAATGCTTCTTTAAACCCTTCACAAGCTGAGATATATTCAGCCTCTGTTGTTGATAAAGCAACTGTTCTTTGTAGGCTGGCCTTCCAACATATTAGCCCTCCATAAATAGTAAACATATAACCGGAAATTGACTTAGAAGAGTCATTGCATCCTGCATAGTCAGAGTCAACATATCCTTGAATATCTTCTGTATTTGTCTTTGATTTTCCCAAAACAATTGAGATATTTAGGGTACATGAGATGTATCGCATAACCCACTTCAGAGCATGCCAATGCTCTTTCCCAGGATTTGACATAAATCGACTCACCATGCTTACTGAGTAGGCTAAATCAGGTCTTGTGCAAATCATGGCATACATGATACTTCCTACTAGATTCGAATAGGGAATTTTTTGCATGAATACCGTGTCTTCCTCTGTCTTCGGACATTGGTCTTTCTTTAGATTGAAGTGTGCTCCCAATGGCGTTTTTGCCGGTTTCAGTTTGTTTAAGCTGAATCTCTGGAGTACCTTTTTAAGATAGTTCTGTTGAGATAAGGTAATTATACCTTGCTGTCTATCTCTAACAATTTCAATTCCCAGTATCTTCCTTGCTTCTCCCATGTCTTTCATTTCGAACTTCAAACTCAAGTTTCTTTTAAGTTCATTTAGAACTTCTTGATTTGATCCAGCAATTAGCATATCATCAACGTAGAGAAGTACATAGGTCAGATCTTCTGTTCTTGTTTGTCTTTTGGTATAAACACAGTTATCGTAACTGCTTTTGGTAAACCCAATGGCTGTTATATGTGCATCAAATTTCTTATTCCACAATCTAGGTGATTGTTTTAGTCCATAAAGAGATTTGTGTAATAAACATACCTTGTTTTCATTCTTTTTATCCACATATCCTTCGGGTTGACTTATGTAAATTTCTTCATCAATGTCCCCATGTAAGAATGCTGTTTTAACATCCATTTGTTGCAGCTCTAGGTCTTTTACTGCTACTTGTGACAAAAACATCCGAATAGATGTCTGTTTTACCACAGGAGAAAATATCTCTGTGTAATCTACCCCCTGTTTTTGAGTGAACCCCTTAGCAACTAATCTTGCTTTGTATTTTGGTTGAGCTGCACCCTCAATGTTCTCTTTCAATTTGAAGATCCATTTGCTGCCTATGATCTTCTTTCCTTCCGGTTTAGGAACTAATGACCAAGTTTCATTCTTCATTAGTGAATCAATCTCATCATTCATTGCATTAATCCACTGTCTTGCGTCGGGTCTAGAAATTGCTTCCTTTAAACTAGTTGGTTCTGAATTTCTTAAATCTGCGGACACTTGAAGAGCATATGCAATTATATCTGCATATCCTAACCTTTGTGTTGGTTTAATAACTCTCTTGGTTCTGTCCCTTGTTAGTTGGTAATCAACTTCTGGTTGAACTGGTTCAGTTTCAATTTCCGAATCATCTTCAATGTTAATTTCAGATCGATGAACCAGTCTTTCTTTGGCGTCATATGGAAAGAACAACCCGAATCAAGGACCCATAGATCNGTTGGTTCTGAATTTCTTAAATCTGCGGACACTTGAAGAGCATATGCAATTATATCTGCATATCCTAACCTTTGTGTTGGTTTAATAACTCTCTTGGTTCTGTCCCTTGTTAGTTGGTAATCAACTTCTGGTTGAACTGGTTCAGTTTCAATTTCCGAATCATCTTCAATGTTAATTTCAGATCGATATTCAGCTTCTCTGTCTTCTGATTCTTCTCGCATAAACTGATCTGAATTATCCTTTTTATTTGAAAACTCCACCTCGATCTGATTTTTCTGAACTAAGGTGTTATTAGGAAGAACTTGTAATGGTGTTTTGAATGGGAAACTATCTTCATTAAATACCACATCCCTGCTTATTAGTAAACCTGTTTTTCCAGATTCTATACACCACAGTCGATAGCCTTTTACCCCTTCTTGATAACCTAGAAAAACACATCTTCTAGCCCTTGGTTCTGTTTTGTCTTGCTTAGTGTGACAATATGCTGCACACCCGAAAACCTTGAGTATATCCAACTTAGGAGGATACCCATACCATTTCTCAAAAGGTGTTTTGAAGTTTAAAGCCGTTGACGGGCTTAAATTAATCAAATATGCTGCTGTTTTGGCAGCTTCCGCCCAAAACTTCCTTGGTAAATTAGCTGTTAATAACATGCACCGAACCCGTTCTAAGATGGTTCGGTTCATGCGTTCCGCTAATCCATTTTGTTGGGGTGTAAGTCGAACTGTTTTGTGTCTTCGAATCCCTTCAGCTTCACAAAATTTATCGAATTCTTTAGAGCAGAATTCCATTCCATTATCTGTTCTAAGAATTTTAATCTTTCTTCCTTTTTCATTTTCAACCAGATTTTTCCAAGTCTTAAATGTACCAAAGACTTGATCCTTTGACTTTAAACAATAAAGCCAAAGTTTCCGAGAAAAATCATCAATTATCGTTAGAAAATAATGTGCTCCTCCCCACGATCCTATCTTCTCGGGCCCCCATAAATCTGAATGTATATAATCTAAAACCGATTCTGTTGTATGCACTGATCGGCCGAATTTAACCCTTGTACTTTTCCCGAGAACACAATTCTCACAAAACTTCAAATTTATGCATTTACATCCGTTAAGCAAATTCTGTTTTTGTAACTCTAGAAGCCCTCTTTCGCTTATATGTCCGAGTCTTTTGTGCAAAAGCTCGGTTTCCTTTCCATGCCTTTCAATCACATTAGAGCTCTCTCCAGTCACTGTTTTACCTTGCAGGATATACAACCCATTTTGTAGAACACCTTTCATAACAATTAGAGCACCTTTTGTAACCTTTAAAGAAGCATTATCAACTTTAATAGAGCAGCCAGATTTGTCCAACATCCCAATAGAGATCAAATTCCTTTTTAGTTGAGGAATATACCGCACATTTTGTAAGGTTCTAATCTGTCCATCATACATCATAATTTGAACAGAACCTTCCCCTTCAATGTTGCATGTTTTATTATTTCCCAAGAGAACTTGTCCACCTTTAGTTTCTTTTAGATCGATGAACCAGTCTTTCTTTGGCGTCATATGGAAAGAACAACCCGAATCAAGGACCCATAAATCGCTTGAATCCTTTTCCGAGGCCACTAGGACTTCCAAGGAATCATAACCTTCGGACACCACCGATGCATCACCTTGATCTGGTTTCTTCTCCCCCATTTTCTTCTTTCTTTCAAAACAATTACGTTTTAGATGCCCCTCTTTATTGCAAAAATAACATCTCCTGGTTATTTTTGATTTCGATCTGCTCTTATTTCTCTTAAATTTTTGATCCCGAGACTGAGATCGGCCTCTAGCAATTAAACCGTCACCATGTGAATTCTCTGTTGAACTTGATTTCTGCTGCATTAATTTGGAGTTCAAAGCTGCCTTTACTTCATCCATCGTTAATGTTTGTTTCCCATAGAGCATGGTATCCACGAAATTATCATAATACTTTGGTAGAGAACTCAAGAGAATAATTGCTTGATCTTCTTCTTCCACAGATACACCAATATTAATAAGGTCAAGTATTACTTTATTAAACTCGTCAATATGCTTTCGAATTTCAGTAGAATCATCCATTTCCATATTATATAGTTTTTTCTTCAAATATAAACGATTAGCAAGCGATCGTTTCATATATAATGATTCGAGTTTAATCCATACCTTAAGAGCAGAATCCTCCTTAGTTACTTCTCGGAGGACTTCATCTCCGAGGCATAATAAGATAGCACTGTGCGCCTTAGCCTCGATCTCCTCTGCCTTATTCTTGTATGTTTCTTTTAACTTAGCAAACGCCCCTTCATTTATGGCTTGTGCAACACCTTGCTGGACCAACAATGCTTGCATCTTAATCCTCCATAAGCTGAAGTCGTTGCATCCAGTAAACATAGAGGCTTCAAATTTAGCCATCCCTTCCTCTGCTAATTCTGTTTACTGAATTTTAGTATACTGCACTCTAACACTTCTCCACGCTCACCGCACCAATTGTTGCGTTTTAATTCTATAAGTGTTGTTTTATGCAGTAAAGAGAAGATAATAACAGAACAAAAGGGATTNCCTCTCTTTGCTTTTTGGTTTTCCTTTTATACTTTAACAGATGAATACGTATTCCGTTGCTAGATTCTCTTTTCTCTCTCTTCATGCCGAGAGCTTGAAAATAGCATGCTAATATCCTTCTGTTAGTACCTTTTCTTCTGTAACTAACTGGTATTTTGCTATCCAGGTGGCAGACTAAGCGTCAATTGCTTACAGGTGCTGTCCTTCGTCGGCCGACGATCTATAGACCCCACCTCGGGTGGCAGTCAAATGCATTGGGATTTGCTGAGGCTAGCCTTGATGGGCATTGTTTCCGATGTATTAATTCTATGCACCTGCCCTTTTCCTCTTTTTTACTGTAGCGATTGGGCTAACCTGGTTCATCTAGACCAGTTCCAGACCGAAATAGAGACCGTTTTGGCATTGTTTTACATAATTTATGTCCACAATATTTTTTTTTTCAGGGATTGATTGAAGAAGAAGAGGTTGACTCTTTCAAAGTCCCCTACTATGCTCCATGCACAGAACAAATACAAATGGAGGTGGAGAAAGAAGGTCGTTTCACCATGTATCTAGAGGTTTCTTTCGAAATCGATTGGGTAGAAGGAAGTAACAAAGGGGTCGAAGGCAATTTCGCAATTCAATCGAGCGGAAAAGAAGTTGTGAAGAAGATACCGGCTGTGGTAGAATCCATGATCGAGACTCGTTTTGGAGGAGACATTACCGACGAATTGTTCGTGAGATGTGAGAAAATTTTGGAGGATCATTTTTCGGGGACAAGAGAGGAAATTGTTTTGGTTAACACCGAGAATCGAATCGAAAATCACAATTTTGTTCGTTTCACTTTTGGTTGACGTATTTGGGACTTGACCGAACTTATATTTGGTTTGGTTCTTGGTTCTTGGTTCATTCTTTAAAAACTGATAAATATTAAAGATATGGGTAAATATCAATTAGCTCCATGTACTTTGAAGGTACTTGCAACCATCACCTTGTAGTTTAAAACTCGTCAAAAATGCTCTTGTACTATTTAATAATTGCAGCATATACCGTCCTGGTTCCGTTAAAAGCTGGCATGTGCATCTCACATGAAAGTTTTTGCTAGCCCTTTTATGCTTACTTTTTACGAAGTCTAAAAGGATAAATCGAAGAAGGGTGGGTGCGAGTAAAAGAGAGATCGACCATTATGGACAGTCCGGGTCGTCGAGCGAAAGGGAGATTGAAGTTCGTTTGAGTCCTACCATTTAATAGTTTAGTCAAAGTATGATATTGCGTCGTTGATCGATTTCAATACTTAACCCTATTTCAATTTTGGAATTATGGTTTCTGTTTAACCCTCTCGTTCTCTTCTCTCCCTTTATTTTTGAAATTCTGCATCGCAATGAGTATGTTGTTGAAGTATGTTTTCTGATTTTGTGCAAATTGAAGTCAGCTTTCTTATTTAATAAATTAATTGTAATATTATTGACTCGTTTCTGTTAAAAAACATTGTGTGGTATCGGGTTGACCAATTTTGGTCTAGTTGATGAATGAAAACTAGACTAAGAAAATATGAATTTTTGAGCGATATTCGGGGTGTCGTATATTTGATACCTTTACGCTCTGAACTTGAAATTTATGTCTTCTGTAAAGTTAAACTAGACTCAATAAGGAAAATAATGGCGTTTAAATCATAGAAATCTAAGTTATAGAACAAAAGTTATGAAAGTTTTAACTGACGGTCGACACTTTGATTGTCGGTCGACACCTTAAAACTCTCGGGTTTAAAAACCGATCGACACTTTGACACAAGTGGTCGACACTTTGACTTTTCAAGCTATATAGGTCGACCTATGAACAATGGTAGGTCGACACCTTGTGTAGAACAGGTCGACACCTTGTTTAAAGTGTCGACCGCTCCTTGATGATATCCGAAAATATAAGACGAAACTTACTAATTTTAGAAAACATATGTTTTAGTGGGTTGTCGGCTACGAATTCGGCCACGACTTCTTTATATGAAATGTAGTAGACAAAATAAGGAAGAGATTGATACCAATTACATTGAATTTGGATAAATATAGAAAGAGTTATGAGCCTCAAAAGTTAGGTGAAAACAGAAATAAACTGGGGCTTCCAGCCCCGATTCGGGGTCTCCGTTCTAATCCGAAGGGTCCCCGAATCGGGGTTAGAAGTCCCTGTTTCATGAAAAGTCGACGAACGAGGACTTCCAACCCCGATTCGGGGTCTCCGTTCTAATCGGAAGGGTCCCCGAATCGGGGTTCGAAGTCCCTGTTTCATGAAAAGTCGACGAACAGGGACTTCCAACCCCGATTCGGGGTCCCCTTTCTAATCCGAAGGGTCCCTGAATCGGGGTTTGAAGTCCTCGTTCGTTTGAAGTTCAATAAGCGGTCGACCTCTTTAAGAAGCGGTCAATAAGCGGTCGACACCTTCTATTCGGTCGACCCCTTTAAGAAGTTCAATAAGCATGTGAGATGCACATGCCAGCTTTTAACGGAACCGTTACGAGACGGTATCTGTTGCAATTATTAAATAGTACAAGAGCATTTTTGACGAGTTTTAAACTAAAAGGTGAAGGCTGCAAGTAACTTCAAAGTACATGGGGCTAATTGATATTTACCCTAAAGATATTTAAGTCTATAATATTTGTAGAAATATCTTTTTTTATATTGAAAACTACAAATGAAATTTATCAAAAGGAGTTCAAATAGAAAACTAAGTTTAAACGGAAAAAATATAAAACGAAAACAAATCAAACAAATATTACTAGGGTGAGC
>QAOC01028781.1:0-12637 GCA_003255005.1 Begonia fuchsioides | reverse complement strand
AAGCATATAGAAATAAGATGTCATTTTATCAAAGATCACATCCAAAAATGAGATATTATATTTGAATTTGTCAAGTCAAGTGATCAATTAGCAGACATATTCACTAAGCCCTTGGATGAAAAGACTTTCAATGGAATTAGAATTCGGTTAGGGGTAATTCGGGTTGATGATGTTTAGAAACATCATTTTTCATCCTGCTGTTTTCTATGATAGCGGTCGACATAAAGAAGCGTATGTCGACCAGGGTTTGGCTCTGTAAAAAAAAAAAAAGAAGTCGACATAAGATCGGGTGTGTCGACCGGTCCTTCGATACTGCCCTCGATCGGTTTACACAATCGTGAATCGGTCGACCGATATCGTCATTTTTTTTAAAACCCTTCCCGCGGATGTTTTTCAGACTCTCACACTCAATCTCGCGATTTTCCTTCCTTCGACGACCAGATTACAAATCCTTCAACCTATCCTCGAGATCTCAAATGGCTTCCACTTCTCAACTCCCAACAAAAAGGAAGCGAACCTCCAAATCAAAATCCGACAACCCAGCCCCTCCTCCTCTGGAGATTTACAAATGGCTATTTCACAATGAAGCGCCTCAAGAGAGGTATTCCAAATTATTTCAATCAAAACCTCTCATTTTAAGTAGGATATATGTGCAGAATTCTATTCCTGGAATAGATATTCAAGAAGGCAGTGAGTTTCTAGGAATTTCAAAACTATTATCCTTCTATGGTCCTTATTCTGAAAAGGCAGCGAGATTATTCTATGCCAATCTATATTACACTCAGAATCCATTTATCCTTAACAACTACATATTTATAAAGAAGATACAATTCACGAGTTATCAACTGAATATTATACTGACATATAATCTATTACCCAAGGACGGCCACAGAGACTACATTAGCAATATGGAGCTGTATGTACTTTTCATGTTCTTTAGAAGACGTCGCATAGACATAGGATACATTATCATGCGACGGATAATGGATGTCATGGATAAGGAATCCAAGTCCTTGCCCTTCAACCTCATAATAATGGAAATTCTTTGACAAAACGGGGTTGAGATTCCTTCTACTGAGTCACTCACTCGGGTCAGAAAATTTGATAAATATAGTCCTTCGACACTTGCTCGAATGGGCTTAGCTAAAGACGAGGATGGGATCTGGCAATACAAAGTGGCCATAGCTGATCCTCCTGCTCGTGAAGACCCTACACAGACCGGTGATGATGCTGATGTACATCTCGAGCATAGATCCTCTTCCTTCTTACATCACATTACTTCGTTGATGGAAGAACATTTTGATTTGCTCACGGGATAGATCTCAAGCTTAGCATCCACAGTAGAGTCTCTTGTCCACTATCATGATAGTCTTCAAAGGACAGTAGATTCCCTTTCCGCATCAAATTCTGAACTTCATGATAAGGTTGATTTTCTTCATGACAACCTTGAGAGGTGGTACTATCAATGGTATGGATCTTCCTTGAGGCCTAGTATGTCTAGACCTTTTGATCGTGCTCAAGATCCCTCACCAATTCCTTTGTCGTTTCCCTCTCCTGGTCAATCTCCAGCTCTCTCCTCGGCGAATACACTGGCAATTGCTCCCATGGAGCTGGAAATTACTATTCCTGCCTTTACTACAATACCATTATCCTCTCCTGGCACAGTTGTGCTACCAACTCCATCTACAAAATCGAACATCAAATTGATTTTATGCCTGGGATTTCAATACCCAATAGACCGGCCTACCGAGCTAATCCTGAAGAAACAAAAGAAATCCAAAAACAAGTAGACGAGCTAGTAGAGAAGGGATTCGTGAGAGAGAGTCTCAGTCCATGCTCGGTTCCTGTGATTTTAGTTCCAAAGAAAGATGGGAATTGGCGAATGTGTGTGGATTGTCGAGCTATCAACAAGAACACGATAAAGTATCGACATCCTATTCCAAGGTTAGATGACATGTTTGATGAATTGAATGGTTCCTTTTTATTTTCAAAAATAGATTTAAAGAATGGATACTACCAAATACTGATGAAAGAAGGGGATGAATGAAAAATCGCTTTTAAAACTAAGTATGGTTTTTATGAGTGGTTAGTAATGCCGTTTGGATTATCTAATGCACCAAGTACTTCTATGAGATTAATGACCCATGTGTTAAGAGCTTTTATCGGAAAATTTGTTGTTGTATACTTTGATGATATATTAATATATAACAAAACCTTAGATGCACATATTGAACATTTGAATTTGGTTTTAAATGCATTACGAGAAAAATCAACTTTATGCTAACTTGAAGAAGTGCACTTTTTGCATGGATTGAGTAGTTTTTCTTGATTTTGTTGAAAGATCAAAAGGGATTTCGATGGATAAAGAGAAGATCAAGGCGATTCAAGAGTGGCCGAGACCAAAGAATGCAAGTGAGGTTAGGAGTTTCCATGGATTTGCAAGTTTTTATAGAAGGTTTGTTCAAGATTTTAGTACTATCGCGGCACCGTTGAATGATCTTGTTAAAAAGCATGCTGAATTTAAATGGAACGAAGTTCATGAACACACTTTTAACCTTCTAAAAGATAAACTTACTAGTGCACCATTACTCGTGTTACCTAATTTTGATAAAGTATTTGAAACTGAATGCGATAAATCTGGAAAAGGTATTGGTGGTGTTTTTTGCAGGATTCCAAGCCAATCGCTTACTTTAGTGAAAAAATTAATGAAGCTACTTTAAATTATCCAACATATGACAAAGAGTTGTATGCTTTATTGAGGACTCTACAAACATGGCAACATTATTTGTGGCCAAAGGAATTCATTATTCATTCTGACCATGAAAGTTTGAAGCATTTGAAGTCACAAGGAAAATTACACAAGAGGCACGCCAGGTGGATGGAGTTTATTGAAACCTTTCCATATGTTATAAAGTACAAAAAAGGTAAGGAAAATATTGTTGCCGATGCATTATCTCAAAGGTATGTACTTCTAACGTCCTTACAATCTAAATTGCTTGGATTTGAATTAGTTAAAGAATTATATGAAGTCGATTTGGATTTTGGTGAAATTTGGAAATTTTGCGAAAAGATTGCATATTTAGATTATTATAGACATGATGATTATTTGTTTAAAAAAGATAAACTTTGTGTTCCTAAATGTTCGTTGAGAGAACTATTTGTTAGGGAAACTCATGTCGGAGGATTAATGAGACATTTTGAAGTGAGCAAAACCTTAACTGTTTTATGTGACCACTTTTATTGGCAAAAAATGAGACATGATGTGCAAGTTATTTGTGATAAATGTATTGAGTGTAGGAAAGCTAAATCAAAAATCAAACCACACAGAAAGTATATTCCTTTTCCAGTTCCTAGTCAACCTTGGATTGATATTTCAATGGATTTTGTTATTGGTTTGCCAAAAACACAAAGCGGAAAGGATAGTATTTTTGTAGTTGTTGATAGATTTAGTAAGATGGCACACTTTATTGCATGCTCAAAAACTAATGATGCTTCACATGATTTATTCTTTAAAGAGATTGTGCGGTTGCATGGCTTACCAAAAACTATTGTTAGTAATCGAGATGTTAAATTTTTAAGTCACTTTTGGAGAACTTTGTGGAATAAGTTAGGCACTAAACTGTAGCCACCCACAAACGGATGGACAAACTGAAGTAGTTAATAGAACACTATCTACTTTGTTAAGAGCTATTATTTCTAAAAATTTAAAACAATGGGAGAAGTGTCTACCACATGTTGAATTTGCATATAATAGAGTTAATCATTCAACTACATCTTATTCACCATTTGAAATAGTGTATGGTTTTAATCCTTTAACTCCTATGGATATGCTACCCTTGCCTAATAATGAGTGTTCATTTTGATGGAAAGAAAAAGGCAGAATTCATTAGAGATTTGCATACAAAGGTCAGGGAGAATATAGAAAAGAAAAATGAGCATTATGCGCGGCAAGCAAACAAAAGCCGAACAAAAATCGTATTCGAGCCAGGAGATTGAGTTTGGATTCACCTAAGGAAAGAAAGATTCGCAAGTAGGAGGAAAAATAAGTTGCAACCTCGAGGAGATGGTCCTTTTCAAGTGTTGGAGCAAATCAATGACAATGCTTACAAAATTGATTTCCCAAGTGAATATGGTAATGTAAGTGCCACTTTCAATGTTAGTGACTTATCTTTGTATGAGGTAGGAGATTCAAGGACAAATCTTTTCGAGGAAGGAGGGAATGATGCAGATCAAGTGAGGACAAAAATCAATCCCAAGAAGAAAGACCAATTGCAAGGAATTGGATGACCAATGAAAATGTCAAGAACTAAGAAAATGCATGAAGCGCTATGTTGTTTAGTAGAAGAAATTGAAATGAAAGAATCTACTCAACATCAGAATAAAATGCTTATTATGTTAAGTGTTGAAGAAGATATTGACATCATACAAGGTGGTCAAGCACACAAGACCAAGAGCCCAAGCCTAATAAAAGATATTGAATGGATAAAGGAAATAGGAAAGTACATGCAACTTTCCTTAAATCAAACTTTTACTTGACCAACAAGAATATATTGATAGATTCAACAATCTTCCGAAAGTTATTTTAAAAGGTTTCTTTAACAAAGTTGTAGCTGCTTTGAAGGCCTTTAAGGAATGAGCTGTATCATAAAAATCGGACGTCGTTTGCCTGGAAAAATACACAACTTACCAAAATAGAAGTGCCTTGCAACATTTTCGAAAATTATTTCTTTTATTTAGTAAGTTTCCTAATTACTTTCTATTTCCTAATTTACTTGTTGTTAGTTTAGAGAGTGTGTAGCCTATTTAGAGGCATTTAAGCTATTGTAATAGGGGATAACTTTTATGATTAATTCACCTTGAGTGTTTTGGAGAGATTTTCTCTTTGGTTCTTTGCAAAGAACTCGATCTTTATCAAGTAAACTCTTGATAGATCAAATTTGATAGCTTTGGTTCTTACCGACAAGTTTGGTCTGGGTCAAGCTCCTTGTTTGATAACTTAGGTTCCATCGGCGAGGTTTGATTGGGGTTTCGTCGTACTTGATTCAAAGGCGATCCAGATATCTTTTTTTGCATTGTTGATGGGTCTCGTGTTTGATATACCCGTGGTTCTCATCAATTGTACAACAAAAGTGGTGAAGATAAAAAAAATGTCTCCAACTATTGACTTCACCAGATGACAAGAAGAAACCTTTAGGGTTTTCTATATAACTTTAACAAGAAAAAAAGAATAAACTTTTTTGAAAGTTTAACCTAGTCTAAGCTATGTGATTGCGCCACAGTTCTGTTATTCCTTTCTTTTTTCTCGTTTTGTAAGAGTTTTCTTAAATGATGCAATGAGCGTCCACCATCGAAGTTGAAGAATTTGGGAAAAAATGATTGGAAGGGCAGCTATTGTCAAGACATGCCAATTTTAAGAACTTTTGCATGATCTTAATCTCATCCTATGCTATGTGAACTTTGATGGATATTAACAGCCTCAGTAACATTGTTACTCCCTTTTCATATTTTAAGCAAGGGTTAAATCATTCATATCAGGTTGATTTAGACCCACAAAAGAAGTACCATTTTTGTATAAAATCAAAGATTTACCCTAATTTCGAATAATAATAATATTATAGTGGAGTCACTATATGATTTACTTTCCCTTAACCTGCCTTCTTGGGAAAAGGGTTTGAACCGGAGATCATACCCTGGTTTAAACTATTAAACTTCTCTATTTTCAGCCTCCCAATCCCTAGTTGTTTATCTAGAGGGTGCCGCGCCAACACACTTTGTCCATAAACTAGAAAAGATGGAGAAGTACAAACATGACGAGAAGGCTTTTGAATCAAAGAATCAGCTTGAATTATGAGCAACCTATTTACAAACAGATGTAAAGGAAAATAATCCAAGCTAGAAAATCCATAAGCCGCCATTAAAGAAGCCTCACCAATCTTTTGACCTCTCTTTGCTAGGGTTCTTTCTCCTTTATGGGCGTTTTGATGCCCTCCAAGTGCTCGTGAGCTGTAGAATTTTCTTTGGAAGTAGTTGCATGAGAAAACTCGTGGTGGATGAGCTTCATATTTGTTGTTTCTCATGAATTTGCATCCAAATGGTCAATTAGATTGAGTTCTTGGTTCGAACTAGGGCTAAATTTTTTCAATTCAGTTTCATCTTTTACGGATTTAAGAAAACTCATATATGGATTCTTTGTGGGAGGAGTTCTCTTTTCTCAAATTTTAGTTTTATTTACCAGGCCTTGATGGTTAGTCATCCAAGTTCTTCATGACTATCTGAGAAATCACCGACCCTCATGTTTGTTAATGCTATATGTGAGTTTTTCTCCAAGAGTCGTCTACTAAACAAATGGAATCATGCTTTAATAGCCCTTATTTTGAAGTCCAATCATGTTCAAGAGAGTAAGGATTTCAGGCCTATCTCGTGCTTCAATGTTTTTTCAAATAAATAAGAGTTTAGAGTAAGAAAGTGACACCGGTTTGGTAACGCGGTTCGGCCAACCTTGCCTACGTCTGCGCTTCAAGGTACCTCCTTGAAGATCTTTCCAGCTCAAACCTTGAGCTTCACTCCGATTGACTTACGGGTGTCAACCAAACCTTTGACTATTTTCTTGAAGTAGCGTTACCCCTTTTACAATGATCGTTCAATGAAAAGCAACTTACAATTTGTACGGTTATAAAACCGACTCACTCAATCTCAAGAAAGATATACAACTTTAGTACTAAAATTTGAGAGAGTAAAAAGTTCGAGAATAAAATTTGGCAGCAATTCGGCGTAGTTTCCTCTTGTTAAAAATTGTCAATTCAAAATGAGATCGATTCATCTATTTATAGATTGCTGCTGATCTGTCCAGTTGGGTCGACACAAATCCTGTTGGGGTCGACACAAGCACTAGCTGGTAGACAAATAAAAAATATAGCCGTTGAGAGTTTTATGACCGATGGTGCTGATCTGCCGAATTGGGTCGACACAAATGTTGTTGGGGTCGACACAAAATCTTCTCTAGAAATTGTTGGGGTCGACACAATGTTTGTGCGGTCGACACAAAAATGAGTTTTCTTAAACGTTAGTCCACATGTAAAATGCAGGAAGGGTCGACACAAGGATTTGGGTAGGGTCGACACAATGTTATATCTGGGGTCGACGCAGATAGTTTCGATGGGTCGACACATTTGCACGTTGTACTGCATTTTTGGGTCGACACAAGATTTATAGGTGGGTCGACATAAATGGAATGACTCGCCTCTGTTTTGATTAGGGGTCGACACAAAAACTCTAAGGGTCAACACAATCACTGAAAGACTGAGCTTCTGGATTTTCTTAAGGGTCGACACAAACACTATGGGTCGACACAATGTATGAAGGCTGTGCTTCCAGATTTTCTTAAGGGTCGACACAAACACTATGGGTCGACACAATTTATGATGGTTGAGCTTCTGGATTTTCCTAAGGGTCGACACAATGACACTATGGGTCGACACAAACTGCATATATATTTGAAATTTCTGACCAAATTGTTAGACTTTCATTGTACCCTTCAAAGAGGGTATTTCTCATGAATGGATAAGTCTAATTTAAGCATTGTAAAGTGTTTATTTTATCTTTCACGCTCATCTTACATAATTATCATAAAAAAAAAAATTGATTGCTTTAAAACACTTTTAAAGCCAACACCTAAGACTAGGAGACCCTTCTCCCTTTATCTTTTCATTATTTGCCTTGAATATCTTTTTCAGCTAATCCATTATCAGCTACCCCAATCTGAATTCAATTTCCATATGATGTGCGACTAGTTAAACATCACACACCTAGCTTTTGCAAATGATCTTCTTCTACAATCAAGAGGAGACCAAACTTCCATAATTTTCCTTCTCAAATGCTTCGAAGACTTCAACAAATCATCATGACTCTATATGAACAAAGCAAAGTCAAAATTCTTCTCGCCGGGCATCAAAGACCATGACCTCTCCCAAATTCTTCTGTGGAGCAAGGAAGCTCAACTCAAACAGCTATGATAACCTCATCGACAAGCATAAATGTTACATTGATCGATGGAGTGCTGCCACCCTATCTTTTGCAGGTAAAGCAGAGATCATTAGGTCTGTCCTCTAGGATGTGGAATGCTTCTTGATTTCAGTCTTTAATCTTCCAACATCAATCCTACTAAAGATACTCCAGTTAAGCAAGAATTTTTAATGGGGGAAATCAAAAGCAAATGTTGCATGGTCAAGCTTATGTATCCCAAAAAGGAAGGGGGATTGGGTTTTTGTGACCTTGAGTCTTGGAACTCAGCCCTCTTATATAAAATTCTTTGAAATATCCACGGGAAAAAAGACACACTATGGTATCGATGGATTTAGCACTAATACACCAAACATGCCGATTTCTGAAATTTGAAAGCTAGATATCGCACCTCCCCACTAATGAAAAAGCTCTTGCAAATTTGAGATAGTTTAGAAGAAAAATTGGGATACTAAGAAAGCGCTGACATCAAGCTACAAGAATGGAAATCAAGCTCCAAATCCAAAGGCCTCTTGGAAATTTATGACTTCTTGAGGCCTTAGGCAATTAAAAAGCTATGTTTCAACACTGTATGAACTCTAGAACTAACTCCCAAGCATGCTTTCATCCTCTGGATTGTGGCTCTTAATCGTCTCAACACCAAAGAGAGGCTGAGCTTATTGGGAATTGAAGCCTCTGCCTCCTTTTCTGCAAATCAACCAGAATCCTCCTATCATCTATTTTTCAAGTGCCCATTCTCCTTATTTGTTTTGTCCACCATCAAAGTCAGATTTGGTTACGATCGAAAAATGTCCACCCTTGCCAGTGCTTTTAAATGACCAATCATAGAAGCAAAAAAGAAAAACACCAAGAAGGCCTTGATTTTGTAGATCATCCTCTTTTCCTCGGTTTACCACATTTGGATTGCCCGCAATTCTCGCATCTTTGAGGGGCGTTATGATCACCCAGACTTGGTAGTCAAACAAATAGAGCTCCACATCACAAAGCGCTTGTACTCACATTTCCCAAGCCTACTAGCAAGGATTGAAATCCCTTGATCCATTCAGATCATACACACGACCCAAATTTGTTTTTCAATTTTATATTTTTGTTGTCTGTTGTTTTGCTCCCTTTTTGCAGGTATAGTGTTTTATTGGTCTTTATGGTAATTTGAAGAATTTTGATCTGTAAAGACCAATAAAACACTATACCTGCAACTAATGATGTGATGAGGTGCCAACCTATGGCTTCCCTACTCCATTTGTGCACCTCTTTCTACTATTACCTTGACCCAAAGTTGAATGAGTTGACATTGAGTCAAAGAATATGAATCCTATCTCAAACTCAAAATAACAATTTGATTGGCTCAAGAAAAAGAACTAATAGGAATCTCTAAGGGGAAGGTTAGATGAAGAAGCTCTTAGAAGATTTTAAAAGTAATAAATATAAAGGAAGCATATCAAGAGCGAGATGTGAGCTTCAAACATAGCATATTAGGGATATTTATGGTCGATGTTGATCTGGTTTTTTTAGAAAAATATGATAAGATATTAAAGTTTGGTTCTAACTTTTTTGGAAAAAAATGCCATTGGACGCAAGGCAACCACCATATTAGGGTGGAAACCGATTTGGGTTGTCTCGCAAAACCTACCCAACCTGCTTTTTTGGTTGGGTTGGATCAGGTTTGAAATAATATGACCTGCATAACAAAACTGACCCACATTTTTGAGGTTCAGTTGAATTGGTATTGTGTTTATTTTTACATAACCCAAATTGAACCAAATTTCAATATACTACTTAGTAATTACTAAATCCGTAAACCATCGCCCTAAAATCTAACCTTGCTGAACTCACCACTTCAGAAAGGATTGCAAGAGGCTACACCATCTACTACATTTCTTTTAGACGATTGGTTTCATTTCTCATAGAGCCTTGTTGGAATCTAGGGCATCTAAATTTGATTGACTGAAATTGTAATGATGTCATCCTTGCTCCTCTTTCGATCAACAACAGAAGAAAGTTTGATCTTTATTAGACTATTTAGACTTTACCCTTGTTGAGGATTAAGTTCTTTATCTTTTGTAGCTTTTTCCTCTTTTTGTATTTTTATTCTTTCTTTTTTACTTTTCACATTCTACTTCATAATTTGCCGAATATTTTAGATAAAGTTATAGTCCTTCACACCATTAATGTTCCAGTCAGGTAATGTGAAGATCATTAGATGAATATTTTATGCTTCTCCCATTTGGGGTCTAGCACAAGGGAGGCTAGGAGAGGCTCACGAAGGTGTAAGTTCTGGTTGTTTAATGGCTTGGTAAGGAGAGGTGAATGTTAATGGGCTAAGAAAGGTATATGCACGGGGAGTTAAGGCAAGGGTTACGAGAATTTAAGTTGGGGACATTGGATGAACATTAGGGGAAGTGGGGATTATTGTGGTTTTATAATAAATTTTTGAATCTCTATGACAATATTAAGTTGTGAGAAAAAATAATTGCAAATAATATAAGTAAAGGTATCACAACATATTAATCAATATTGATTTAATGGGGAGATGTCAATTTCACTCACAAAAATAATCATGAAATCATTGAAAAGAATGAAGATTTGTTTTTTTGGGTTTTTAAATGAAATAAAATAACCTAAAATAAATATAAAAAATAATGAGAAGAAAAATAAGTTTTTTTCGAATTTAAAGATTAATAAAGTCTCAATTAGATTTGCTCATAAAATAAAATCACTTAAACTGTAAGATGTTGCCTAGTTTGTTACGACTTTATTAAGGTCAAGTTAGAATCAAAATGAATCGAGGCTGTCATTGTTAATCGGTTAATATTTTCATACATACGATTAATATTTATAAATTTTAAAATATTACTCAAGATTCAGGTTTAAAACATATTCTCTTCAACCACAATGGACTATAATAAATATTACAAAAATACTATTAGCTAAATTTTCTCACTCGATCTAACTTACTATTAAATTTAATACACATCCTACTAATTACTTAATGGTATTTTAAGCAACATGATGTCGTTGGTTGCACGGATCTGTTTCCATGCCACTGTAATCGTCATGGTTTTACCTTCGCCTCAGATTTAAGCCCATATTTGATATGATTCGGGTAAGGATCTTAATCTAACTTTAATAATAATAATTTGATTTATCGCATTTTTTCATAAAAAAATTGGCTCCTCCTTTAATTATCTCTGAAGATTGGTCAATCGGTCCTATAAAGTGTCGATTGCAATTTGGGCAGAACACACTAAAGTGTCGACCTCTAAATAATGTGTCAATTTATACTTCATTTAAGGGTCAACCGATCATCCAACAATCAACATATCCATAATTTGAAACATCATTATTAACCAACTTTAAACAATCCAACATTAACTTTAACATACTTTAATAACAAAACCACATAAGGTAATGTACATTGATAATTTACCTTTGACATTTTTCAAAAAGTGCGGGTGCTACATTCCACCTATAACATAAATATCACCTCATGATTTTTAGCTCAATAGATTTCTCTTGATGAGAGAAACATTTTTCTTCAAAGGTTTGGAAGCTAATTTCTACTCCTTCCCCTTCAATGTTCACTCTTTTTCTCTAAAATCGTTTCTTCTTCGTTTTTGCTCCTTTTCTCCTTTTCTCTCTCTACGGCCACGAAAATGGCTGATACTATGCCATTTATATCCCTTTTTAGATAGAGTTTGAGATGAATTTACCTTTTAGTCCATAAGCCCTCGGCACTAAGCAACAGTTGTAATCCCTAAGGCCTATGCACTGAGCCTTATGCCCTAAGCCCTAAGCATTATTCTTTGAGACCTAGCCAAATGCCGTCTGCTCTAACCCTTAAGCCATCAGCTCTAAGTCTTAGACCTATGCACTAAGCACGAAGCCTAAAGCACAAAGCCTTCAGTCTGAAGACTCAAGCCCTAAGACTTAAGCTCAAATTCCTATTCCATAAGACCTAGGCCCTAACCAGTAAGCCTTATACCCTAAGCCTTAAGTAATAAGATCAAAGCCCTAACTAGTAAGCCATATGCCCTGAGTTCTATGCTCTATCACCAAAGCCCTATCTCCCAAGCCCTAAGATACATACCCTAACTCCTAAGCCCTAAGCTATAAGCTCTATGCTCTAAAACCTTCGTCTTATACCCTTAACTCTATTTCCTAAGCTATGAGCGCTAAGCTCTAAGACCTAACCCCTAAGTCCTATAACCTAATACCTAAGCTATAAGCTCTAAGCCTTAAGCTGTAACCCTAATTCTATTCTATTAGTCCTAAGACCTAAGCCTGCAGCTCTAACCGCAAAGCCCAAAGCTAAAGCCATAAACCCTAAGCCTTAAGCCTTAAGTCCCAAGTGATAAGCTCAAAGCCCATTGTTTTCAACCCTTACTACTAAGCCTAAAGACTCATAGAAAAAGCCCAAACCCGGTGCCATAAAACATAAAACATAAGCACTAAATTGTAAGCCCTTAAACGTAAGTGCTAAGCTTTGAGCGTTAACTAGTACGGCTTAATCCATAAACATATAAGCTTTAATCTATATGTGCATGACCCTATGAACTAAGCCCTAAACCCTATGCCCTAAGCCCTAAGCCCTAAGCACTAACCCCAAATCCCCAAGAGC
>QAOC01028756.1:0-14293 GCA_003255005.1 Begonia fuchsioides | reverse complement strand
TGGGCTTTGGGCTTAGGGCATGGACTTTGCTCTTAGGGCTTTGGGCTTAAAGATTTGTGATTTTAGGCTTAGGGCTTAAGGTTTATGAATGTGGGCTTAGGCCTTGGGGCTTTTTTCATAGAGCTTAGGGCTTATGGTTTGGGGTTTTGAGGTTTGGGCTTAAGGTTTAGGGCAAAGAGCTTTTGGTTTAGGGCTAAGGGCTTAGGGCTTAGCATTTATGACTTTGGCCTAAGGGTTTTAGGCTTAGTGCTTAGGATTTTAAGCATAGGGTTTAGGGATTTAACCTTTGAGCTTAGAGCTTTGGGCTTAGAGCTTGGACTTAGGGCTTTTGAATTTTGGCTTAAGGCTTATGGGATTGGGCTTATGGCTTAGGCATTTGAGCTAAAGGATTTGGGTTTTGGGATTAGGGCTTAGTGCTTATTATTAAGGCATAATGCTAAGGGCTAGGGGTTAGAGCTTGGCCTTTGGGCTTTGAGCTTAGGCTTTGGGGTTAGGGGTTATACTTTGGTCTTTTGGCTTTGAGGTTAGGCCTTCGGGCATAGCGGTTTAAGTTTATGGCTTAGGGCTTGGAAGTTTACGATTAGGGCTTAGGGCTTAAGGCTTAGGGATTAGGTCTCAAGGGTTAGAGCTTAGGATTTAGGGCTTTGGGCTTTGTGCTTAGGCTTTGTGCTTAGGGCTTTGTGCTTAGGGCTTAGGCTTAAGGCTTAGGGCTATGGGATTTAGGCTTTGGGCGTTGAGCTTAAGGCTTAGGGCCTTCCAGATTAGTGCTTATGGCATAGAGCTTTGGGATTAGGTGTAAGTTGTTAGAGCTTAAGGCTTACGAATTAGGGCTTTGGGCCTAGGGTTTAGAATTTTTAGCTTAGGCCTTAAGGCTTTATCTTTGGGCGAAGAGCATTGGGCTTAGAGTTTCGATATTAGGGCTTATGGTTAGGTATTGGGGCTTTGGAGTCAGGGCTTTTGAGTTATGGCTTTGGGCTTAAGTTTTATGGCTGAGAGCTTACGGCATATGGCTCAGGGCATTGAACTTAGGGTTTAATGCTATGGGTTTAAGGGCTTAGGCCATAGGCTCAGGGATTAGGACTTAAGACTTATGGATTAGGACTTATGACATAAGGATTATGGCTTTGGGCTGAGGTCAATAGGCTTTAAGATTAGGGCTATTTGATTAAGGCCTAAGGCTTTGGCTTTGAGGCTAAAGGCTTTGGGCTTAGGAATTAGTGCTTCAAGCTTAAGGCTTAGGCATTATGAATATAGGCTTCGGTCTTCGGGCTTAGGGCTCAAGGCTAAGGTTTAGATTTTTGAGATTAGGGCTTAGGGCTTAGGCTTTTATACTTAGGGCTAAGGGTTTAGGGCTTAGGGTTTAGGGCTTAGGGCTCATGGTTTTGAGATTAATTCTTATGGTTTTGGGCTTTAAACTTTGGGCTTATGGCTTAGGTATTTGGGCTAACAACTTAAAGTATAGGGGTTTGGGCTTAGGGCTTTTACCTATGGAATTTTGGCTTAGGGCTTAGAGCTTACGACTTAGGACTTTGGGTTTAGAATTTATGGCTTTGGGATTAAGTCCTATGGTTTTGAGCTTTGGGGTTATGACATTGAACTTTTGGCTTATGACTTAGTGCTTTGGATAACGGCTTATGACATAGATTTTGGGTTTAACGTTTATGGCTTTGGGCTTTGGGCTTTGGGCTTATGGCTTATGACTTAGGAGTTTGGGCTTTGGGCTTTAAGCTTTGGACTTTAGGCTCAACGATTAAGACTCAGAGCTTTAGGCTTTTAGTTTAAGATTTTTGGCTTAGGGGTTAGGGCTTTTTGCTTAAGGCTTACGACTTAGGACTTTTACCTTAGACTAGCACTTAGGGTTTATGGTTTTATGCTTTGGGCTTACGGCTCAGGAATTAGGGCTTTGAGCATAAAGCTTAGGGGTTTGACTCAAGTTTTAGCGCTTAGTGCTTAAGTCTTAGGGCTTTGGGCTTGACTCTTGCAGATTATGGTTATGGCGTTAGGGCTTAGTAATTAAGGCTTAGGTTGCAGGGTTTATGGCTTAAGGCTTATTCCTTTTAGCAGAGGGTTATGGCTTTGAACTTTGGTCTTGGGGATTTAGGCTTAGGGCTTTGGATCAGGCTTATGACTTAGGCTTTATGGCTTACTACTTAAGACTTAGGGCATATGGCTTAGTGCATAGGGCCTACTGCTTAAGACTTAGGACATAGAGCTCAGTGCTTAGGGCTTTGAGCATAGCGATTAGAACTTACAACTTTGGGCTTAGCGATTAGAACTTATAACTTGGGCTTTGAATTTAAGGCTTTGCGCTTTGGGCTTCAAGCCTAGGGAGTTAGGCGTAGGGCGTACGACTTTGGGCTTTTGCCTTAGCGATTAGGGCTTAGGGTCTGAGGTTTTGTGCTTGGGGCTTACGACTTCTGTCTTAAGTCTTAGAAATTAGAGCTTTAAACCTAGAGCTTTAGGTTTAGGGCTTTGGGCTTTTAAGTTAGGGCTTATGGCTTTAAGCTAAGGGCTTTGAGCTTTTGGCTAAGGGATTATAGCTTAGGGCTTAGGGTTTAGGCTTTTGGGCTAAGGGCTTTGGGCTTAAAGTTTAGGGCTTTAGTCTTTTAGCTTAAGGCGTAAGGCTTTAAACTTTTAGCATAGGGCTTAGGCTTTGGACTAACCGCTTATGACATAGAGGTTTGGGTTTAGGCCTTTGGGCTTTGTTGTTCAGGCTTACAGCTTAAGACTTTGGTCTAAGGGCTTTGGGCTTTCTGCTTTGTGCTTTGGACTTTAGGCATAGCACTTAAGGATTATGGGTTAGGGCTTTTGGATTTGGGCTTAGTGGTCAGGCTTTGGGCTTTAGGTCTTAGAGCTTTTTGCTTTGGGCTTAGGGATCGGTTTAGGTCTTAGTGTTAAATGATTAGGACTTTGGCCTTTGGGCTTAGTTGTGAGGGGTTATGGTGTAGGGTGTTAAGTCTCGAAAAGACTTAATATTCACGAGGTTTTAGTGGTCAAATTGCTAAGAATCAGTAATGATTTAACTGAAATAATCAGATTTTTTAGGGATAATGCTGCAGCGATGCCACAACATTAGTGACGCTATTTTTAAGTGTTTTTGCCCAATATTTCGTAAATTTTGATTATTACGAGATTTTTGTTTCCATGTAATTGCAGAAGATTAATGTGGATATAAGCTGGAAGAATAACAAAAAGAAGGAAGAATCAATTCAAATTAAAATTTGGAAACAAGAATATCTTTGAAGATTTCAAAATCTTTCCTAATCTCAACCTCTTTCAAAACTGACCCAGATCTTTCTCCACATCATAATAACTTCCCAAATCTGCTCGAGCTGCACAAACTCTACATAAAGAAATGAGAATACCACGGATTGGGTGTGTAGAATTGGAGAAAAAGATTCACAATCAAGCTTCGGGCGTAAATCCGAAGAAGAGGTTCAAGGTGGCGGGGGAACGAGGCTGTCCGACCAACGGCTTTCGACGGCGAGGAACAAAATTCTCTCCCTTTGCTTTTCGTTTTAATTTTGGTTAATTATATGAACTCCTTATAGTTAGTATAGAACTATTTTGTTTGAGTTAAAATTAGGATTTTTCGTACATTGATTTGCTTAATGAAATTGCATGCTATCTTTTAGAACTCGTTTTAGTAAGTGTTTAGATATCTTTGCTTTGCTGTGGTTATCCCTCGAGCAATCACGACAATACGCCCTAGCGTGTTTGCTAAGTGTTAAACCTAAAAATTATTTATTTGCATTGATATCATTTATGGCAACACGACAATACAACCTTGCGTATTGCTAAGACGTGTATTAAAACAATTAGGTTGTTAGATTGACACGGTTTAGCTAGGAGTGTTTTCATCATGTTCATTCTAACCTAGTGCGGTCAAATCAAACTTTTTTTAAACCCAACCATAGATGCAACGCCAACCCCGGTTTATTAGTGTTCGGACCGGAACTAAAATGATGTTGTGACTAATGTTGCAGTACCCACCGAGGGTAGTTCAAGTAAATCTACAAAAAATCCTAGTCGAGATCCTTACGAATTCTCAATTCGACCACAAACTTTACTTTTCTGCTTAATGTAGGATATTAGTTAGATAGTTTAATTTATTTGCTTAATCTACGAGTAGAAGGTAGATATAAAAATCAAACCTTTAGTGTTATTCTTTATTTTTTATGATACTTTGCAATGTATTCTTTAAATTAGAGATTTGACTAGTCTTCGTGGGATCAATATTTTTATTACTACGTTGCAACACGTGTACTTGCGTTTTAACGATTATATTTTCAAGCAACATAGGGCATATGACTTACGGCTTTGGGCTTAGTCCTTAGGGCATTAGGGTTATGAATTAGCTCTTAGGGCTTAGAGCTTTGGGCTTACAAATTAGGGCTTCCTGTTTCAGGCATTAGGTTTACGGCTTCAGGTTTATTTGTTAAGGCGTAGGGCTTAAGACGGGCCTTAGGAATTAAGCTTAGAGCTATGGGCTTAAGTCTTAGGGCTTAGGACTTTTGGGTGAAGAGTTTGGGCTTCAAAATTTTATCTTACGACTTGGGGCTTTGGGCTTTGGACTCTGGGCTTAGTGCCAGTGGCTTAAGACCTAAGGAATAGGGAGTAAGGCTTAGGGCTTTGGTTTTTAGGGACATTGGTAAGGGCTTTGGACTAAGGTTTTAGGTCTTAGGGCTAAGGGCTTTGGGCTTAGATTTCAAGACCTAGGGCTTAGGTTTTATGGCTCTGATTTTGGGCCTAGGACTTTTGTCCTATGGCTTAGGGCTTTTGCTCTATGGCTTAGAGCTTATGGATTTAGGATTAAGTGTTAGGCCTTTGGGCCAAGGGCTTTCGACTTTATTTTTAGGGCTTATGGCTTGAGGCTTATGGCTTTGAGCATAGGTATTAGGGCTAAGGAATTAGGACTTTGGGCTAAGGGTTTGGGCTTAAGTTTAGGGCTTTGGGTTTAGGGCTGAAGGTTTGGCGTTTGGCGTTTGGCGCTTTCGGCTTAAAGCTTTTTACGTAGGGCCTTGTGCTTCGGCCTTACGGTAGTAGGCTTCAGGCTTAGTTCTTAGGGCTCTAGGCTTGGGTATCATAGCTTATGGCTTAGAGCTACAGGCTTTGGGATTCTGGCATAGGAACTAGGGCTTCGGTATAGGGATTCAGGTTTATGGCTTTTCGCTTAGTTCTTTGGGCTTATGTGTTAGGGCTCAAGACGAAACCCAAAACCCAAACCTTAAAACCAAAAATCCGAATTCAAACCTCGAGAACCAAAACTTGAACCCCAAACCCTAAACCCAACATCTGAAACCTGAAGCCTAAAACCTAAAACCCAAAACCCAATACCTGAACCCAAATTGAAACCTCGAAACGAAAAAACCCAAACAAAGAACCCGAAACGAAACCTTAAAACCCGAAACCCACAAACCCAAACTTGAACTAACAAAAAAAATCAAAACCCAAAACTCAAAACTCAAACTCCGAAACATGTAAACTGAACCCTAAATTCAAAACCCAAAACCTGAGACCTAGAACAAAAAACCCTAAAACCCAAACCCCAAACCCCAAAACCTAATCCCCATATCCCAAACTCTTACCCTAAACCCAAAACTCGAAACACGACACTCAAAAACCAAAAGCCAAAACTTGAAACCTTTAACACGAAATCTAAAACTTGAAACCCAAAACCGGAAACCCAAAGCCCAAAAACTTAAAACTGTATCACGAACCCAAAATCCAAAACCCCACGACTAAACTTGAACCTCAAAACCCAAAACCCGAACCCTAAACCTGAAAACCAAATATGAAAACCCAAAACTTTAAACACAAAAACTGAACCACAAAACCCAAAGCTTGAAACTCAAAATCCATACGACTTTTGGCCTTAGGCTAACAACTTAGCACTTTGGTCTTAGAGCTTGCTTTGGACTTTTTGCCTAGCAGTTATGGATCATGTCTTAGAGCATTAGGATTTGGGCTTAGTTCGTTAGGCTTTGTGCTTCGGTCTTATAGCTTTCGGCTTTGGGCTTAGGGATTAGGTCTTACAGCTTAGGGATTAGTCGTAAAGGCTTAGGACTTTGGGCTTGGGGCTTAGCTATTAGGGGTTTTTGCTAAACGCGTACGACTTACGGCTTTGGGCTTTGCACTTTGGGCATAGGGCTTAGGGCTTAGGACTTAGGGATTATGGCTTTGGGCTTAGATATTAGGGATAAAGGATTAGGGCTTATGGCTTAGTGCTTTGGGCTTAGGGTTTATGGAAATGGGCTTAGGGCTTAAGGCTTGGCGTTTAGGGCTTTAGGTTTGGCTTTTTTAGGGCCTTGGGCTTATGGCTTAGGGCTTAGGGATTAAAACATAGGCTTAAGTCATTGGGGGGTTTTCCTTAGGAATTAGGCCTTTGGATGTAGGGATTTGGATTTAGGGCTTTTCACTTATGGCTTTGGGTCTATGTGTTAAGGATTAGGGGTCTAGACTTAGTGCTTTGGGCATGGGGCTTTGGGATTAAGCTTAGAGCTTTGAAGTTAGGTCTTACGGCTTTGGTCTTTGGGCTTAAGGCTTAGTCCTTAGGGCTAATGACTTAAGACTTAGGGAATATTGCGTATGACTTGGGGCTTTAGTCTTTGGGCTTATGGCTTATGGCTTTTGTCTAAGGCCTTAGGGCTTAGGCCTAAGGGCTTTGTGCTTTGATGTTAGGACATAGGGCTTAGGTTTTACGGCTTTTGATTTTGGGTCTAAGGCCTTGGGCTTATGGCTTAGGCCTTATTCTTTTGATTATGGTTTAGTGCATAGGGTTTGGGCTTAGGGCTTTAGGATTAAGGGTTAGGCCTTTCTGCTTACTGCCTTGGGCTTTATTGTTGGGGCTTAAGATTGGGTTTAAGCTCAAGGCTTAAGACTTAGGGTTTAGGTCTTTATGATAAGGGCTTAGAGGTTAAGGATTAGAACATAGGGCTTAGGGCATAGGTGTTTAGAGTTTATGGTTTAGAGCTTAAAGTTTAGGGCGTAGGGTTTTGAGCCTACGACTATAGCTTTAGGGCTTTGGGATTAGGAGTACTGATTTGGGATTAAGGCTAAGGACTTTGGGCTTAAAGCTAAGTCTGTTGGGCTTTGGGCTTGAAGCTAAGGGATTTGGGCTTTGGGCTTAGTGCGTTGGGCTTCGCGCTTATGGATTTGGACTTTGAGTTTAAGGCTTAGGGATTACAGCTTAGCGGTTTAAGCTTAAGGATTAGCGTTTAGGGCTTTGGGATTTAGTCTTAAGTGCCAAGTGCTAGGGCTTAGGGCGTAAGACATAGGGCATTGGGCTTAGGGTTTATGGATTTTGGCTTTGATTTTAGGGCTTAGGGATTTGAGGTTAGGGCTTAAAGCTTTGTGCATAGGCTTCATGCTTAGGTATTATGTCTAAGGGAGGAGGGCTTGAGGCTTAGGGCTTAGGGCTTCAGGCTTTGTTTTTAGGGCTTTGAGGTTTTTGTGTAGGGCCTTAGGATTATGGCTTAAGGCTTAGAGCTTAGGGCTTAGTCCTTAGGGAATTAGGGTTAGGAATTACATATTAGAGCTAAGAGCTTTGAGCTTTGGGCTTTGGTCTTTGGCCTTTGGGATTTTGTCTTAGGAACTAGGGTTTTAGGTTTAAGGCTTAAGGCTTAGAGCTTAAGACTTGTGGCTTTTAGGCTTGTGACCTAGGAATTAAGCTTAGGGCTTTGTGCTTAAGTCATAGGGCCTAGGGCTTAGGACTTTTTGCTGAGGAGTTAGGGCTTCAAAATTTTTGTCTTACGACTTTGGGCTCAGGGCTTTGGACTTTGGGCTTACGACCAATGACTTGAGACTTAGGGAATAGGGCATAACGCCTAGGGCTTCGATCTTTAGGGTCAACAGTAAGGGCTTTGGACTAAGGACTTAGGTCTTAGAGCTAAGGGCTTTGGGCTTGGATGTCAAGACCTAGGGCTTCTATATCGAGACATAGGGCTTAGGTTTTATTGCTTTGATTTTTGGCCTAGGGCTTTTGGCCTATGGCTTAGGGCTTTGGGTCTATGGCTTAGGGCTAAGGGTTTAAGCTTAGGGCTTAGGGATTTAGGATAAAGCGTTAGGCCTTTGGGCTAAGGGCTTTGAGCTTTATTTTTTGGGCTTATGGCTTGGACTTAAGTTTAGAGATTTAGCATAGGGTTTAGGGCATTGTGATTAGGGCATAGGGTATTGAGCTTTGGTTTTGAAGCTTTATCCTTATGGCTTACAACTCAGGACTCACGCCATATGACTTAGGGCTTTCGGCTTTGGGCTTAGGGCTTAGTGTATCAAACTTAAGCATTAGGACTTAGGGCTTTAGGCCCAACTGTCACTGTATAGGGCTTATGTCGTACGACTTAGGGATTTAGGCTTAATGTTTGTGGCTTTGGGCTTTAGGCTTTAAGATTAGGGCTTAGGGCTACGAGCTCAGGTATTAGGGCAATGAAATCAGAATTTTGGGCTTAGTTTTTGGCTTAGATTTAGGACTTTGGGCTTACGGCTTTGGGCTTAGGGCTTAAGGCTTGGCATTTAGCACTTTTGACTTTAAGCTTTTTACGTAAGGCCTTGTGCTTTGGGCTTAGGGTACTAGGCTTAGGGCTTAGGGCTCTAAGCTTAGGGATTGAGCTTATGGCTTAAAGCTTTAGGCTTTAGGATGTTGGCTTAGAAACTAGGGCTTCGGTTTAGTGATTTAGGTTTAGGGATTAAGGTTTAGGGCTTTGCGCTAAGGTCTTTGGGCTTATGTGTTAGGGTTTAAGGCTTAAGAATTAGATCTTAAGCTTGGGGCTTAGCGATTATGCTAAAGGACTTAGGGGTTCAGATTTTTTGTTTTGGGTTTCGAGTTTTGGATTTCGGGTTTTGGCTTTCACTTTCAGGTTTTGGGTTTTGAGTTTGGGTTTTGAGTTTCAAGTTTTGAGTTTACGATATTTGATTTAAGTTTCGGTTCAAGGTTTCAGTTTTAAGTTTGGTGGTTTGTGTTTTGTGTTTTGGGTCTCGGGTTTAGGGTTCAAGTTTTGAATTTTGGGTTTTGGGTTTCAAGTTTTAGGTTTTGGTTTTTCGGTTTTGGGTTTTGAGTTTTCAGTTTTTTGGTTTTAACTTTCAGGTTTAAGGTTTCGGGTTTCAGGATTTTGGTTTTGGTTTCATGTTTCTTATTTTGGGATCTAGGCAAAGATTACGGGTTTTAGCTTTTAAATTTCATGTTTTGGGGTTGGGTTTCAAGTTTTGGGGTTCAAAGTTTTAGATTTTGGGTTTTTTGTTTTGGATTTTGCTTTTCGAGTTTCATTGCTTGGTTTTTGGGTTTAGTTTTTGTATTTTGGGTTTTGGGATTTAAGTTCTTAGTTTCAGGGTTCAGGTTTTGGTTTTCAAATTTCAGGTTTATATTTTGAGTTAAGGTTTTAGGTTTCGATTTTAGGGTTCATTTTTTTGGTTTCAGAGTTTTAGTATTACGTTTTGGGTTTTTGGTTTTCGGTTCAGGTTTTATGTTTCGGGTATTAAGTTTTGCGGTTTAGATTTTAAGTTTCAAGTTCTAAGTTTCATGTTTCAGGTTTCAGGTTTTAGGTGTCAGGTTCCATGTTCAAGTTTTAGGGTTATGCTTTTTGGTTTCAAGTTTTGAGTTTCTGGTTTTGGGTTTCATGTTTTTTGGTTTTAGGTTTTAGGTTTTGGTTTTAGGTTTAAGGTTTTGGGTATCGGTTTCTGGGTTTGGGTTTAAGGTTTCAAATTTTGGGTTCTAGGTTTCAGGTTTTGGATTTTCAGTTTTGTGGTTCAGGTTTTGGTTTTTGAGTTTTTGGTTCAGGTTTTTGTTTTTAAGTTTTGGTTTTTTTTTTCTTGGTTTCGGGTTAAGGATTTAAGGTTTTATGGTTTGATGGTTTTACAGTTTTAAGGTTTTGGGTTTCGGGTTTCAAGTTTTGGCTTTAAGGTTTTGGGTTTTAGATTTCAGGTTTCACTGGGTTTTGAGTTTCAGAATTCGGGGTTTGGGTTTTGGGATTTAGGGTATGGAACTGTTGTTTTCATTTTTCAATTTTAGGGTTTCAAGTTTCGTATTTTTGGTTTTTAGGTTAAAATTTAAGTTTTGGTTTTTGAGTTTCGTGTTTTGGGTTTCGGGGTTTGGTTTTCAAGTTTTAGATTTCGACTTTCAACTTTTGACTTTCGAGTTTCTAGTTTTGGATTCAGGGTTCAGGTTTTGGGAACCAAGGTTCAAGTTTTGGGTTTTGGGTTTCATGTTTTAGGTTTGGGCTTTTGGTGTTTTGGGTTTTTGGGTTTGAAGTTAAGATTTTGGGTTATGAGTTTCAAGTTTTGGGTTTTATGGTTCGTGTTTTTGGGTTTCTAGTTTTGGATTTCATTTTTTGGTTTTTAAGTTTCAGGTTCTTGGTTTTGGGTTTGGGTTTAAAGTTTTGGATTTTGGTTTTGGGTTTCAGGTTAAAGGTTCAGGTTTTGGGTTTCTACTTTTAGGGTTTGAGTTTTGGGTTTTGGGCTATTTGTTTCAGGTTTCATAGTTTAGGGTTTGGATTTCAGGTTTGAGGTTTAAATTTAGGGTTTTATGTTTCTAGTTTCGAGTTTAGGATTTTATGTTTCTAATTTCGAGTTTAGGGTTTTGTGTTTCGGATTTTGAGTTTTGGGTTCGGTGTTCGTGTTTTGGTTCTAGGTTCTAGTTTTGGATTTTGGTTTTGAGTTTTGGTTTTTGGGTTTCGTTTTTCAAGTTTCAGGTTATTTGTTTAAGGTTTAAGGTTTTAAGTTTCGAGGTTTGGTTTTTGGGTTTTGAGTTTTGGGTTTTGGGTTTTGGGTTTTTCTTTTCGTGTTTTATTGCTCGGTTTTTGGGTTTCTAGTTTTTCGATTTCGAGTTTAGGTTTAGATTTTGGGTTTCGGGGTTCAGGATTTTTTGTTTTGAGTTTTGAGTTTTTGTTTTGAAGTTATTGGTTTCGAGTTTTGGGTTCGTTTTTTGGGTTTCAGGAATGGAGTTTCAGATTTCAGGTTTTTGCTTCCTGGGTCTAAAGTTTTGGGTTTTGGGTTTTAGGTTTCGGGGTTCGGGTTTCGGGTTTTGAGTTTCAGGTTTCAGGTTTTGGGTTTCATTTTTGAGTTTCAGGTTTCTTGTTTATGATTTTAGGCTTTGGAATTCAGTTTTTTTTGTTTTGGGTTTTGGGTTTTGTGTTTTTGACTTCGGGTTTCATTGCTTGGATTTCTAGTTTTTTTATTTTGGGAATTAGGTTTCGGGTTTTGGGGTTCATATTTTGGGTTCGAGTTTTCGATTACTTGTTTCGAGATACAGGTTTTGGGTTTCGAGTCTAGGGTTCGATTTATGGTTTCAGAGTATGAGTTTTGAGTTTTGGGTTTTGGGTTTTGGGTTTTGGATTTTGGATTTTGGTTTCGGGAATCGGGTTTTGGATTTCGGGTTTTAAGTTTCGAGTTTTAGGTTTTATGTTTTTTTTTGTTTAAGGTAAATATATTAAAGCAAAAATAGAAACAATACAGTGAAGCCAAGAGCCCGGGCCGGGGGGCAATCTACAAGCCAAAATGACCACCCCGGAAAGCCCGAGAAAAAAGCAAGGGAGAGCAAAGACCTGAATGGAGAGCCAACATGCTGACTAACCAAATCACAAAAGCCCCGAGAATTCTGAGATAAGCCCTCACAACCAGAAAAATTGGCAAAAAAACATAAGTCAAACTCAAACAGAAAAGCAGCAAGAACAAAAATGATCAACTCAACCCAGATGGCATCAAGTAGGGCGCCTCAGGGAGGAAATAAAAAAAGAAGATGAACAGCTAGGGATCAAGCTGGAGGCACAGCAGCAACAGACAGGGAGGAGCGGCGAACAAGGAGTCAGTAGATCTGAGCAGGAAGGAGGCCCGATCAGAGCTTTGGCAGCACAGGAAGAAGCATGAAGGAGGATAAGCAGCCCTGCAAGAAAACATCAAATAAATGGAGTGAGCTAGTCATGTCGGGGAGGAATGAATCTGATCAGCCATCTTGGGGTGGAGAGCAAAAAGCATCTTGAAGACATGCTTTTAAACTTTTCTAGAGATGTTCTCGGCTGAACAAGACTTTCCCTCAAAAGCTTTGACATTTCTGGCATTCCAGATATAGTAAACCGTAGTGGCAAGAATGATTTTCATTAAGTTTGCTTTTCTATGATCGATTTTGTTTTCTTTTTTTGTCCATTTGAGAGCACTATTTAAGGTGCTTAGAGATCTTCGAATTCTGAATTTGGATTTGATGATAGACCAGACCGAGGTGGAGAAGGGGCAAGAGAAGAAAAGATGATGGTTTGATTCGGTTTGAGAAGAGCAAAAACATCAAAGATCTGATATTCCTAAGAAGCTTAATTGGTCTTTGGTTTTGAGTCTCGAATGAGCAGCTAGCCAGAGAGTGAAAGAGTGCTTAGGAATAACACATTTGGACCAAACAAGAGGAGCCCATTGTCTTGGAGGGCCCGAAGGTCTGATGGAGTGGTAAAGATGGGATAGACCATGACCATTTGATTTTTCCTTCCAAGCATCAATTAAAGCCTTCACTTTGTCATTAGTGGAGAACTTTTTGAGAAGAGAAGAACGGGTATGTATGAGGCTTTTCATGAAGGTGGAAATACGATAGCCTGGGATCCAGCTCCAAAAATCCGAGCCTTTTAAATAAATATGATGAATCCATTTGGCCCATAATGATTCCTTGTTAGCTTGAATGTTCCAAATTGCTTTCGCATGAAAGGCTTTATTCCAATAGTCAAGAACCCAAAGACCGAGACTGCCCTCCATCTTAGGAAGGCAGATAGTGGACCAGCCAATGACTGCTTTGCCTGAACCCCAAAGGAAGTTCCTGCAAATTTGGATAGCTTTTAGCTTGATCGAGGTGGGGAGGTTGAAAATAGACATCCAGTAACATTTCACTCCTTGAAGAATCGATCTAAGAAGCTCGAGGCGGCCAACATAAGATAGGGAGGAGGCATTCCAACCAATGATTTTGTCTGTGAGCTTCTAATGAATGGGAAGAAATGGCTTGAATGCATATTCCTAGTCGAGAGGGGGATACCTAGATATTTGAAGAGGAATGAACCTTGCTTTAATCCAGATGATTGAAGAATTTCAGTGAGGTCCAGGTGCCGGATACCATCAGTAAAGATGTTAGATTTTTCCAGGTTCATCTTTAGCCCAGAAATGGAGCCAAAATCAGATATGCAGTCTACGAGAATTTTGACTGAAGTGGGATCACCTCTGGCTAGAAGCATAAGATCATCCGCATAAATCAAGTGCGTGATATCTAGGCGCTCACACATAGGATGATAATTGAAATGGGAGTTGTGAGTTCTAGATTTTATTAATCTTGAGAGGTATTCAAGGCATATGACGAAAATATATGAGGATAGAGGGTCCCCCTGTCTAAGACCATTGCGACCCTTAAAAAATCCGAAAAGGCCACCGTTAATGGAGATGGAGTAGGAGGTCGTGGAGAAGCATTCAGAGAGCTAGTTAACAAAGATGGGAGGGAAGCCTAAATCTACTAGAACATTCCTAAGGAAAGACCAATTAACCGAGTCGAAGGCTTTGGAGAGATCGGCTTTGATGATACATCTCGGGGAGGCCTTTTTTTCATTATATTTTCTCATGAGCTCTTGCATCAAAAGGATGTTTTCCGTGATAGATCTGCCTTTGATGAACGCTGCTTGGCATGGGTCAATCAATCGGTGAAGGGGTTTGGAGAGCCTACTAGCAAGGATTTTTTAAATCACTTTATAAAAAACTGAACAGCAAGAGATGGGGCGAAAATCTTTGACCGAGGGAGATGATTGGGATTTTGGAATAAGGGCTATAATCGTATGGTTCCATTGCTTGAGGAGCAAGGAGGACGAGAAGAATTCCAAGACGGCTTTGGAAAATAGTTCCCCGGTAATAGACCAAGTGTCTTTGAAAAACTTTGAAGTATATCCATCGGGCCCGGGAGACTTATCATTGTCAATGTCGAAGAGAGGTTGCTGAATTTTGGACATTGTAATTGGGTCTGTGAGTAATTTACGATCAGAATCCGAGAGAATATGACCATTACGAATGATATTTGGATCGGGATTAGGAAGGACACATGGGCTGCCGAGGAGATTCTTGTAGTATTGCAAGAATTTCTCGTGGACTTGATCTATTGAATCCGAGAGTAGGCCATTTTGCTTAGTGATGGAAGGAATGAAGTTTCTCTTGTGCTTCTTCTTGATAATCGCATGGAAGAATTTAGAGCACTTGTCACTTTCTAGAATGTATTTGCTTTTAGCTTTTTGTTGATAAAAATGCTTTTCAGCATAGGCAAGGAGAGAAGCTTGCTTTCTCAATTCGGGGATTT
>QAOC01028755.1:66623-95195 GCA_003255005.1 Begonia fuchsioides | reverse complement strand
GATCAAGAAAAGGTCAAGGCGATTCAAGAGTGGCCGACAACAAAGAATGCAAGTGAGGTTAGGAGTTTCCATGGATTGACAAGTTTTTATAGAAGGTTTGTTCGAGATTTTAGTACGATCGCGGCACCATTGAATGATCTTGTTAAAAAGCATGCTGAATTTAAATGGACCAAAGTTCATGAACACGCTTTCAGCCTTCTAAAAGATAAGCTTACTAGTGCACCATTACTTGTGTTAGCTAATTTTGATAAAGTATTTGAAATTGAATGTGATGCGTCGGGAAAAGGTATTGGTGGTGTTTTAATGTAGGATTCCAAGCCAATCGCTTACTTTAGTGAAAAACTTAATGGAGCTGCTTTAAATTATCCAACATATGACAAGGAGTTATTTGCTTTAGGGAGAACTCTACAAACATGGCAGCATTATCTGTGGCCAAAAGAATTATTCATTCTGACCATGAAAGTTTGAAGCATTTGAAGTCACAAGGAAAGTTACACAAAAGGCACGCAAAGTGGATGGAGTTCATTGAAACATTTCCATATGTTATAAAATACAAGAAAGGTAAAGAAAATATTGTTGCCGATGCATTATCTCGAAGGTACATACTTCTAACGTCCTTACAATCTAAATTGCTTGGATTTGAATTGGTTAAAGAATTATATGAAGTAAATTTGGATTTTGGTGAAATTTGGAAATTGTGCGAAAAGATTGCATATTTAGATTATTATAGACACGATGGTTATTTGTTTAGAAAAGACAAACTTTGTGTTCCTAAATGTTCATTGAGAGAATTATTTGTTAGAGAAACTAATGCGGGTGGATTAATGAGACATTTTGGGTGAGCAAAACCTTAACTGTTTTATGTGAGCACTTTTATTGGCCAAAAATGAGACATGATGTGCAAGTAATTTGTGATAAATGTATCGAGTGTAGGAAAGCTAAATCAAAAATCAAACCGCACGGAAAGTATATTCCTCTTCCAGTTCCTAGTCAACCTTGGATTGATATTTCAATGGATTTTGTTATTGGTTTTCCAAAAACACAAAGTGGAAAAGATAGTATTTTTGTGGTTGTTGATAGGTTTAGTAAGATGGCACATTTTATTGCATGCTCAAAAACTAATGATGCTACACATGTTGCAGATTTATTCTTTAAAGAGATTGTGCGGTTGCATGGCTTACCAAAAACTATTGTTAGTGATCGAGATGTTAAATTTTTAAGTCACTTTTGGAGAACTTTGTGGAATAAGTTAGGCACTAAACTTTTGCTTTCAACTGTAGCACACCCACAAACGGATGGACAAACTGAGGTAGTTAATAGAACACTATCTACTTTGCTAAGAGCAATTATTTCTAAGAATTTAAAACAATGGGAGAAATGTCTACCACATGTTGAATTTGCATATAATAGAGTTAGTCATTCAACTACATCTTATTCACCATTTGAAATAGTGTATGGTTTTAATCCTTTAACTCCTATGGATATGTTACCCTTGCCTACTAATGAGTTTGTTAAGGCAGAATTCGTTAGAGATTTGCATACAAAGGTCAGGGAGAATATAGAAAAGAAAAATGAGCATTATGCACAGCAAGCAAACAAAAGCCGGACAAAAGTCGTATTCGAGCCAGGAGATTGGGTTTGGATTCACCTAAGGAAAGAAAGATTTGCAAATAAAAGGAAAAATAAGTTGCAACCTCAAGGAGATGGTCCTTTTCAAGTATTGGAGCAAATCAATGACAATGCCTACAAAATTGATTTGCTAAGTGAATATGGTAATGTAAGTGCCAATTTCAATGTTAGTGACATATCTTTGTATGATGCAGGAGATTCGAGGACGAATCTTTTCGAGGAAGGAGGGAATGATGTGGATCAAGTGATAACACAAATCAATCCCAATGAGAAAGACCAATTGCAAGGAATTGGAGGCCCAATGACAAGGTCAAGAACCAAGAAAATGCATGAAGCGTTATGTGATTTAGTGGAAGAAAATCAAATGAAAGAATCTATTCAACATCAAAACAAAACGTTTATTATGTTAAGTGTTGAAGAAAATATTGATTTCATGCAAGGTGGTCAAGAATACAAGCCCAAGAGCTCAAGCCCACTACAAGATAACTTTACCAACAAGTAAATCTTTGATGGGAGAAAATCTTAACAGATTTGAGAAAAATCTTCTTAAAGATATTTTAGTTTTCTAATATCTTTTTATTTCCTATTTTAGTTAGGTTTATGTAGCCTATTTAAAGGCGTCCAAGTTATTATGAAAGACACAACTTTTATGATTAATTCACCTTGAGTGTTTTGGAGAGATTTTCTCTTTGGTTCTTTGCGAAGAACTCGATCTTCATCAAGTTAATTCTTGATAGATCAAATTTGATAGCTTTGGTTCTTACCGACAAGTTTGGTCTGGGTGAAGCTCCTTGTTTGATAACTTAGGTTTCGTCGGCAAGGTTCGATTGGGGTCAAGTTCCTTGTACTTGATTCAAAGGCGATCCAGGTATCTTTTTCCGCATTGTTGAAGGGTCTCGGGTTTGATATACCCGTGGTTCTCATCACAAGGCTTTACCCTATTTGGTTTGGCACAAAAAGAAAGGTGGAAAGGACCACCCAACATATACACAATTTAGGGGAGACCAAGGAGGAGTGGTCCACGAATTTGGTTCCCCCTTCCATCGGCTACTATCCAAACATTCCCGAGAGTAGAAACTCATGCAAAAGATAAAACTCACTCCAAACCCATGGAAACCCTCACCAAACCCATGCAAAACCCGCAAAACCCTACATAATTGTTTCTGCAAATTTCAAAAGGAATAAAATAAAGCTAAGAAAAGAGAAGGCCGATCAGGTTTGAGCCATGCTCCATGGGCCCCGACCAATACCCGACCTAGACCCGGCTTGTACCCAGGTTTCCCTCCTCCCTTGGCTCGGTTTTGCACGGTGTTCCAAGCTCAAAGATGCCTTGATCTTGACCTCCTTTTCCAAGACTTCACATGAGAGGAGATGTTTAAGTTGCTCTAAGTCTTGCGGGGTTGGTTCCTCCATAGTTATTCCGCTCTCATCATTTCCTACTACAAGAGAAAATTGATGAGAAAAATCCTTAGCTCGAGCTCGGTGATTCCTCCTTGAGGTATGGCTCCATGCAAGGCATCCTGGCATGTCACCTTGAAAACCTGAAACCCTAAATCCTTAACCTTTGATCCCTTAACACAAAACCCTAGAACCCAAAATTCTGGAACACTAAATCTTGAACCCCGAAACCCTCAATCCTATAACTCTAAAACCCAAACCTCGAAACCTCAAACCTTGGAACCCTAAACTCTGTATCTTGGAGACTTGAACCCTTAAACCCTGAACATTAAACCTTGAACCCTGATCTGTGGAACCTTAAACCCTGAATCGTGATCCATGGGACCCTAAACTCTTAACCTTGGAACCATTAAACCCTCGAACACTTAACCCTTGACCCTTACTTTGGAACATAGAACCAATGGAACCCTTAAACCTGAACTTTAAACCCACCTTAATATACTAAAACTCTTGAACCCTTAATTTAAACTCTGGAAGCTTAAACCCTTGCACCTTGGAACCCTGGAACATTAGAATCTTGATCTCTCGAACCCTGAACCCTGAACTCTTAACCTTGGATCTATGAACCTGAAACTTTGAATCATGAACATTGAACCTTGGAACCATTAAAGCCCAGAAACCTTGAACCCTCAATGTAGCACCTGCACTTTTTGAAACATGTCATAAGTAAATTATCAATGTACATTACTTATGTAGTTTTTGGTACAAAATGTTTTGTTATTAAAGTTAGATTAAGATTGTTGAGGAGAAGCTTAGAAGAGGTGCAATGGATTGTTGACACCTCATGATTACTTTCCACCAAAAATTAGGATAAATCAAATTAATATTATTAAAGTTAGATTAAGATGATTGGTGTCTTTGAGGAGCAGCTTAGAAGAGGTGCAATGGATTGTTGACACCTCGTGCTTACTTTCCACCTCCACCTTACATTATTTACCTTTTGATTTTTAACCCTAGCTAAACCTAATCTTCAGACATCTTTGAGCTACGAAAATGCTCTCTCCCTCTCTGTATTTTCTCCATATTTGAGAGTTGTGGTGGATTTTTGGTTAGAAGTTAAGGAAGAGAAGAGTCTTGTTCACCTAAAGTGAAGTTAGTCCACCCTAAAACCAAGGAAAGAAAGGAGAGGAGAAACCCACGACCAAGGGTAAAGGATTTGATGTTCTCTGTTCTAAGATATCAATCTCACTCTAAAATGATATTTGAGTTGATGTATTAGGCTTTAGTGGTTGATTGTGCATGATTTGCATGTATTTTGTCAAGTTATGCAAAATTTCGGACAATTATGTGCTGTTTCGGAATTTGAATTTTTAAGTGGTCTTCAAGTGGTCAATTAACTATGACATCTTCAGATGATCTAAATTAGACATAATAAGGATGATTTTGACGCTTGAATCAATTTAAATGGATTATTATAGCTCAAGTTACAGAGGTTTGAAGTTGCGCAAAAACAGGGCATTTCCAAGATTTCTCATTTGAGTTTCTTTTATGGTATTAGAGTTACCAAGTAATCAAGTGGAAGAGTTTAAGCTATCAAGTGACCAAGTTTAAGCTAAGGACCTAAGGTAAGTAAACATTGCTTGTCTTTGGCCTAGCAATAGGTCTACATTTCAAAGAGTAGTTCTTGAGGATTTGTATGAATTGTTATAGTTAGAATATGACATTTATAAATCATGCACGATACTGGAATGTTTGGGGTGTAACGCACAATACACCGACCTAAAGGCATTTGATGATTGTTTGTGTGCATGTTTGTTATTGATTGATGATTTGATTTATTGTATTAGAATTTAATGTCATTACTTGAGGGTATGCTAGAATCATATGTCACCATGTTCATGCATCATGATTTCATTAAAGTACGAAAATGTTTTACATGCATGGTTTATATTATGTAACCCAACTAAGTATTGAAGGTGAAATTGAGTAAAGCTGCCTCGAGGGAGGCCATATGGTGCTAATCCTCAATTTCGTCATACTTTCAATATTTAATGCATAATGTACGTAATTATCTAATGTTTTGGGTGAGATTGAACTTGGCTATCCTATATTGCGGACTGTACGGTTGCCATTAATTTGACTGTCCTGGACATATGATGCCTTTCATCCCTGTACGATGTGTTGCCCACACTAAAGTAAATACGTGAAAAGAAATGAAATAAATGTATATGAAAAAATTGCATGGTTTTATAAAATGCATAGTCATGTAGTTCATGTTTAGGACACTATATGTTACTTACTGAGCCTTAAACTCATTAGATTAAGCTTTGTAATGTAGGTGATGACATTGAAAGTGAGGAGTTTACTCCTGGTTCTTAGATTGATGCAATGGAGGGAGTATGTCTGGTGCAGATGCTTGGGATCGTTAAGCGAATTTGACCGGTGGTGTGACATGTAAAAATGAACTTATATGTGTTTTGAAAGTTGCTTTTAAGAATGTCTTTTGGTATTTTGTAAAATAAGTGTTTGTAATGGTTTGTAAAACTTATGTTTTGTTAAAATGAAATATAAATTTTGAGTTGGTTTTATATATTAAATGGGTTTGCTTCTAATAAAGTTTTCCGCTGTATTTTAACGTAAATGAATTAATTGACACATTTTTGTTAAAATAAATTGTTTAAAAAAATAATAATAATAAGTATAAAGAAAGATGAGACGTTACACTCAAACCCTTGAAACCTGGAACCCTTTAACTGAATCTTGGAACCCTAAACATTGCAATCCTGAACCTCAGAACTTAGGAACCTTGGATCCCTGAACCTTGAAACACTAAGGTTTGAATCATGAACTCTAGAAACCCTAGAACCCTCAAACCTTGAACCCTTAACCCTAGATCGTTAACTTTGAACCCTAAACTCTAAACCCTAAAACCATAAAGCCCTAGTACCTTAACCTTGGAACCCTTGAACCTTGGAACCATGAGCTTTCAACATTGAACCCTAAACCATGAACAATGGAATCGTAAACCCTATGCAATGAACCTTAAACCTTGGAACTTTTAACCTTGGAGGGCTAAACCCTGAGCCCTAGAATGCAGGAACCTAGAACTCAAAAACCTGAACCCTATAGCCTTGGAATGTTGAAACCTAGAAACCAAGAACCTTTAAACTTGGAGCCTAAAACTGTGAACCTTAAACCTTAGAACCTTAAACCCTAAACTTGGAAACCTCAACCCTTGAAACTAGAACCTGGGAACCTTGGAACTTTGAACCATGAACATTGGAACCCTTAACTTTGGTGCCTAGAATCTGAAACCATGCACTCTGGAACCATGGAATCATAAAACCATGGAACCTTGAACCTTAGAAACAAAAACCCTTAACCTTCAAACCCAAACCTTGGAACTCTGAACCTTGAACATTGAACCCTAAACCCTAGAACCCTTAAACCTTGAACCCTGAACCCTAAACCCTGAACTCTAAACCTTGGAATCCTGTAAACATAAAACTCTAAAACCCTAAACACAGAACCTTGAAACCTTGAACCTTTGAACTCTGAACCTTAAACCTTGAACCACAGAACCCTAGAACCCATAAATCCTAGAACCCATAACCTTAAAGACTGAACCCTATAAACCTGAACTTTTAACCCTGAAATCTGAACCCTGAACCCAGCACCTTAAACATGGACCCTAGAACCCGTGAACCTAGGAAGCTTGAACCCTAGAAACCTAATCCTAAACCTTGACACCCTGAACAATGAACGATGAACCCTGAACCCTAGAACCGTAAACCTTGGAACCTTAAATCCTTGAACCTTCAAGCTTGAACCATGAACCCTACACCCGAGAACCCTGTAACCAATGAACCTTTAACCTTAAAATCTTGAACCATTAAACTTGCATGAACCTTGAACTTTCGAACCCTGAACCCTGAACCTTGAACCTTAAACCTTGGAACCCTATAAACCATAAACCTTGGAACCCAGAACCATGGAACCTTGAACAATGAACCATGAACCCTAAACCCCGGAACCTTTTAACCCTAAACTCTTAACCCATGAACTCTGAGCCGTGAACTCTAGAAACCCTTAAACCTTTGAACCTTGAAACTTAAAACTCTGAACCCTAAATCTTGAAACACTGAACCCCGGAACCATGAACCCTGAACCTTGAACCTTAAACCTTGGAACCCTATAAACCATAAACCTTGGAACCTTGAACCATGGAACCCAGAACCATGGAACCTTGAACAATGAACCATGAACCCTAAACCCCGGAACCTTTTAACCCTAAACTCTGAACTCATGAACTCTGAGCCGTGAACTCTAGAACCCTTAAACCTTTGAACCTTGAAACTTAAAACTCTAAACCCTAAATCTTGAAACACTGAACCCTGGAACCATGAACCCTGAACCTTTAAATCCTAAAAGCGTAGAACAATGAACCTTAAACCCTGAACTCTTAACCTTGAACCATAAACCCTTAACGCAGAACCCTAGAACCATAAACCTTACAACCCTGAACTTTGAAACCTTGAACCTTGAAACCCTAAACTTCAACCCTCAACCCTTGAACCTTGGAACTTTAGAAGTCAAGACCCTGAACCCTTAAACCCTTAACCTAAGACCCTAAAATATCAACCATGGAACCTTAACCCTATAACATGAACCTTGAATCGTGAGACCTTGAACCTTGGAACCCTGAATCTAGGAAGGCTAAACCGGAATCCTAAGACCCAGAATCCTCAAACCTTGGAACCTTGAACCCTTAATCTTAAAATCCTGAACCCTGAATCCTAGAGACCTAGAACCCTAGAACCATGAACCCTGGAACCTGGAACCTTGAACCCTAGAACCCTAAATCCTAAACCTTAAAACCCTAAACCCTGAACGTTGAATGCTAAACATTATACCATGGAACCATGGACATTGAACCTTGAACACCAAACCTTTGAAACCTTAAACACTAAAACCTTGAACCTTGAACCCTGTCACACTGAACCCTAAACCTTGAAACACTTAACCTCAATTCTGAACTTTGAACCCTAGAACCATGGAATTCTTGAACCTTTAACCACTAACCCTTAACCTTAATCCCTTGAACGCTAGAACCCAGAACCCTAGAACCCTAGAACCAAAGAACCCTGAACCTTCAAACCCTGAACCTTGAACATTAGAACCCTGCAACCATGGAATTCTGAATCCTAAACCCTAAACCATGAACCCTAGAATCCTGGAACTATAAACCCTAGAACCCTAACCCTAAACCCTAAACCCTATACCCCCTGGAATGCTGAACACTGAACCCTAAAACCCTGAATGTTGGAAACCTAAACTTGGAACCCTGGAACCTTGGACCCAGAAACTCTGAACCTTTAAACCTAGAACCTTAGAACCCTAGAATCTTAAAACCTGGAACCCTAAATGCTAAACCCTGAATCGTGAAACCATAAAACATTGAACCCTTAACCTAGAAACCCTAAACCTTGAAACTCTTAAACTTAAACCCAAAGAATCATGGAACCCTAGAACCTTAAACCATAAACCTGGAAAACTTAACCCCAAAGCCTAGAACCTTGAACCCTAAATCCTTAACCCTGAACGCTAAACACTAGACCCTGGACCCTTAAATCTTAGAACCATGACCCCGGAAACCTAAACTATGGAACCCTAAAATCATAACCTTAGAACTCAGAACCCTTAAACGTTAACCATGGACCCCTGGAATGGTAAAACACTAGATCCTTGAAACCTTAAATCATGGAAACCTGAACCTTGAACACTAAACCTTCAGCTCTCGAATCCTAAAACCCTTGAACCCTTAATCTTGAAACCCTTAACACTGAACCTTGGAACCCTTAACCTTCAAAGAACGAACACTTAACCTTAAACCTTAAAACCCATGACCCCATGAGCCCTTAACCCAGAACACTAGATCACTGAACTCTTGGAACTGTGGAACCTTGAAATCTAAAACCCAGAAGCCAGAACCCTTAACCTTGGAACCCCCAAACTTTGAATCCTAGAGATCTAGAACCTTGGAACCATAAACCCTGAACCATGGAACCCTCAACCTTGGAGCCTAGAACGGCGAATCCTGAACCTTGGAACCCTAAACTATACCCTGAAACCCTAAAACCTAAAACCCTAAACCTTTAACCTTGGAACACTAAAACCTAGAATGATGTGCAATGGGAATGGTGGTTGGGTCGGTTAAGGAGAAATGGAGAGAGAAAAGAGGAAAAATATGGAACAAATCGCCTTCTCATGAGCATTTTCATTGCTCTCCAAGTCAAAACTTCATCATCTCCCTCACATCTTCTATGGGACCTCACACTATCCCAACAAAGGCTAGCATAGCCGGTCAACTCTAAAGAAACCAATTGTAGTTTGGCCTTTTCCGAATAGTTATAACATTCAAAGATTTTATCCACCTTTTCAACCCAATCAAGGAAAGCATCACCACTACAAGATCCATTGAAGGAAGGGATAATAACCTTAATGTTCCTCATCTCATCTTCTAGGATTGGTGGATCAAAGAGATAGCATCTTCACTGGAATCCTTGGAGTTAAGGGTTTGTCCTCTTCTCATGCCTTGGTCGGGCCTTCTCCTCGGCACCGTGGGTTGTCTTCTCACGGGGTGTGAGTTGGCCTCCAAACGTTGTAGAACAAGATCCAACCTCCTATTGAGCTCATCTATTTGCCCTTAATAGCTTGGTTAAGCTTCTCTCGGATTAGAGAGTGCGGGAGGTGGTACATTGGGTGTAGCGGGTTCTCGGGGTGGGTTAAGGGTAGCTCCACTCTGAGTCATCATGTTATGCTCTAGATATCGAATGAAAATGACAATAGAAGGGTGGTGGTTAGGAAAGGGCTCTGATACCAGATAATGTGCTATGAGAATGGTGGTTTTGTAGGTTAAGGAGAAATGGAGAGAGAAAAGAGGAAAAAAAAAGGGAAAGGTTGGCTCGGGTGAAAGAAAAATAGGATCAAATGTCTCTGGCCAGATCTCCGGCAGCATATGGGGTTAGAAGCTGAAATTTAGAGGGAAGGTGTATAGAGGTGAGAGGGTTTATGGGTCAAAATATCACCGTCAATAGATGAGGGAATCAAAAGATATGAAGAAAATTGCTAGAGTGCTAATAAATGAGCTCTCGGAAAAGGAAGATCGGAAAGTTGGAAACGGAGGGGTAAACCCGAACGGAGGAGAAGCTTTGGGGTTCACACCCTTACCTTGGCTTCCACTAGAACGTGTTTGAAGGAGTGTGGTATGGCCTAGCTAACCCAAGCTTGAATGGCAGCCAAAACCGGAGTGGAGCTCTCGGTGGTTTCCAGATATAACTTACCGGAAAACCAGAGTCTTGGAGGAGGAGAAACCACCAAGGAAATGAGATGCAAAATGCAGTGTTTAATTTCAAACTTCACTCCATACAAATGAGCTCAAAGTGAGCTAAAATCACCCCCAAGCTCGGGAGGGTGGGCTCCCGAAAATTCAAAAAAAAACATTACCCGAAATGGCAAAACAAGGAAGAAAAACAGCTAGGTGGTCCTCCTAGAAGTTACCCGAAAAGGAGGCACCAAGGCTGACCATGGTGACTAAAAGAGGGTTTTCACGTGACTAACCCTTCAGCAAAATAAAACCCTAATTATAACCAAAACAATCCACCTTTTTCCACTCGACAATTGTTCAACCGAAAAACGAACAAAACACTAAATGACATAAAAATGGGTCTTTATCCCTCCATGTGAACTTGGGTTGATGAAGTACCCGAGGTAAATGGGCTTGGACTTCCCTTCTCCAGATCTTGGATGGACAATGCAAGGGTCGGACCCTCGGCTAGGTTTGTGTTTTCTTGGGCCGCCTTCATCTCTCTTTCTCCACCTTGCTCCGCGGGTATGGTAGAAAATTCCCAAGTGAGAAGATGTTTGGGCTGTCCTTGATCATACAAAGTTGGCTCTTCCATTAAGGTTACTTGCATAAATAACCCTACAAAATGAGTAAACATGTTAGCAAACTTCTTGGCTCGGGCTCGGGTTATAGGCCCTCGGGATTTCTTCTCGGTTTTGGTCTCCGATTGCACATCCTCCTCCTTTGGTTCTTGAGGATTCGACCTCAAATCCAAGGAGTTTTCTTCCTCCTTTTGTTTTTCTAGCTCATCCCCCAGATAAGGAGAAATATCTTGGACATTGAAGGTGGCTGAGACTCCATACTCTCCCAGAAGTTCAAGCTTGTAAGCATTTTGATTGATCTTCTCCACAATCTTGAAGGGACCATCGCCCCTTTGTAAACTTTTTGAGCGCCTTTGGTTGGGAAATATTTCATTCCTCAAGTGTAACCACACTAAGTCTCCCACATTGAAGATAATGTCTTTTCTTCCTCGGTTAGCTTGTCTAGCATAATACTCATTCTTCTTGTGGAGGGCCTTACTTACCTTCTCATGCATCTTTTTCACTTGTTTGACCTTGCTAGCCCCATTACAATTGACAATGTCTTTGGAGGGCAGTGGTACTAAGTCAAGTGGAGTCAGGGGTTGAACCATACACCACTTCAACTTGTGTCATTTTGGTGGCACTATGGACACTTCGGTTGTAGGCAAACTAAATGTATGGGAGTTGGACATCCCAATCCGTGAGCTTCTTTCTAACCACACTTCTAAGCAAACTCCCCAAGGTTCTATTCACCACTTCCGTTTGGCCGTCGGTTTGAGGATGGAAAGAGGTGCTAAAGAGGAGCTTGGTGCCCACCTTCCTCCATAAGGTCTTCCAAAATGCGCTTAAAAACTTGGTGTCCCTATCCGATACAATAGACCTCGGGATGCCATTCAATCTAACAACCTCTTTGAAGAACAAATCGGCAATTTGGCTAGCATCATCCGTCTTAGTGCAAGCTATAAAATGACCCATCTTGGAGAACCGGTCAACCACAACCATAATGCATTCTTTAGCTCTACTAGTCCGAGGTAATCCCAAAACAAAGTCCATACTTACTTCCACCCATGGATGACTTGGGACGGGCAAGGGCATGTACAACCCTTGGGGAAGGACCCTACTTTTTGCAAATGATGCACCTTTCCACCACTTTGTGCACATCCCCAAACAAGTGAGGCCAATAAAAATGCTCTTGAAGTGCTTTCAAGGTCTTCTTCTTGCCAAACCCCAACCATGAGCCTCCTTGATGAGAGTCTTTCGGGTTCCACTATGAGGGATGCAAAGTTTGCCTCCCTTGAAGAGGTAATGATGTGGATCAAGTGATAACACAAATCAATCCCAATGAGAAAGACCAATTGCAAGGAATTGGAGCCCCAATGACAAGGTCAAGAACCAAGAAAATGCATGAAGCGTTATGTGATTTAGTGGAAGAAAATCAAATGAAAGAATCTATTCAACATCAAAACAAAACGTTTATTATGTTAAGTGTTGAAGAAAATATTGATTTCATGCAAGGTGATCAAGAATACAAGCCCAAGAGCTCAAGCCCACTACAAGATAACTTTACCAACAAGTAAATCTTTGATGGGAGAAAATCTTAACAGATTTGAGAAAAATCTTCTTAAAGATATTTTAGTTTTCTAATATCTTTTTATTTCCTATTTTAGTTAGGTTTATGTAGCCTATTTAAAGGCGTCCAAGTTATTATGAAAGACACAACTTTTATGATTAATTCACCTTGAGTGTTTTGGAGAGATTTTCTCTTTGGTTCTTTGCGAAGAACTCGATCTTCATCAAGTTAATTCTTGATAGATCAAATTTGATAGCTTTGGTTCTTACCGACAAGTTTGGTCTGGGTCAAGCTCCTTGTTTGATAACTTAGGTTCCGTCGGCAAGGTTCGATTGGGGTCAAGTTCCTCGTACTTGATTCAAAGGCGATCCAAGTATCTTTTTCCGCATTGTTGAAGGGTCTCGGGTTTGATATACTCGTGGTTCTCATCAGGTAACTATCCATAAGGTAGTATCCACATTCTTGCTTCTTTGAACACCGTTAATACCATTGGCCAAAATTTTGAACCAAAGAATTTAGTGGTAAGTTCGGTTAGGAGAACAATACTCCTTGAGAGAGCATTGGCCACCACATTGGTTTCTCCCCTATTGAACTTGAGAATGTATGGGAACCTTTCGAGGAATTCCATCCACTTGGCATGCCTTCTATTCAACTTGCCTTGGCTCTTTAGGTGTTTGAGGGCTTGATTATCCGTATGTATAATAAATTCTTTTGAGAGAAGATAATGCTGCACACTTCAAGTGCTCGGATCACCGCATAGAACTCTTTGTTATAGGTTGAGCAAGTAATCATGGCACCCCTAGAGCTTCTCACTAAAGTAGGCCACGGGTCTCCCTTCTTGCATAACAATTGCACCAATGCCTAGCCCCGAAGCATCACATTCGACCTCAAAAACCTTATTGAAATTGGGGAGCACTAACACGGGTGCCTTGCACAACTCGGCCTTCATCAATTCAAAACTTTCTTGGCAACCGGGAGTCTACTCAAACTCCTTTCCCTTCTATGTACAATCGGTCAAAGGAGCTCAATTGAACTAAACCCTTGTATGAACCTTCGGTAAAAGGATGCAAGGCCATGAAAGCTCCTAACTTCCGACACACTCTTGGGAATAGGCCATTCTCGGATTGCCATAATTTTTGAGTCATCGACTTCCATGCAATCCTTAGAAATAATAAACCCGAGAAAGTGTACTCTCTCTTGCACAAAAGCACACTTCGTCAAATTGCCAAATAATTTAACTCTTCGGAGTGTACCAAACAACAATCTAAGGTGAGCACGGTGAGTAGCAAAGTCCAAACTAAACACCAATATATCATCAAATTAGACAACTATAAATTTGCCCAAGAAATCTTTCAAAACAAAATGCATGAGTCTCATAAAGGTACTAGGAGCGTTATATAATCCGAAAGGCATTACTAACCATTCAAAGAGCCATATTTTGTCTTGAAGGCCGTCTTCCATTCGTCATCTTCCTTTATCCTTATTTGATGGTAACCTCTTTAAGTCCACCTTTGAGAAATGGGATGCCCCACTAAGCTCATCCAACATGTCTTCGAGCATAGGAATCGGGTACCGGTATTTGATATTGATTTGATTTATGGCTCGTTTATCCACACACATCCGGAAACTTTCATCTTTCTTTGGAACTAATAGAGCAAGGACAGCACAAGGACTCAAGAATTCTCTTATAAACCCCTTGTCAAGAAGCTCTTGAACTTGCCTTTGAAGCTCCTTGGCCTCCTCGGGATTCAATCGGTAGGAAGGCCAATTTGGTAACACTACTCCTGGGTGGAGGTCAATTTGGTGTTTGATTCCCCTAAGGGGTGGTAAACCACGGGGTAGTTCTTCTGGAAACACATCTTGGTACTCCTCAAGAAGTGATTGAACCTCATTTGGAACATTCTCAATTTCTTGGAGCCTTTCACGAAACAAAACTAGTACAATCGGGCCTCCCTCTTGGATAGTCTTTATCAACTCTTTCTTGAAACTTCATCTTGGACGATTTTGTTTGGCTTAAGGGGGGAATGAGCTTGATGGTTTTCCCACCAAACTTGAAGGATTAATGATTGGTATAGCCATCATGGATAGCTCTTCTATCGAATTGCCACGGTCTTCCAAGCAAGATGTGACTTGCACTCATCGGCACCACATCACATAGCACTTTGTCTACATGACCACCAATAGAGAACTCAATGCTTGTTTGCTCGGAGACCTTGAGACTTCCTTCTCATTTAGCCACCGAAGTCTATACAGATTTGGATGCTTCGTAGTGCAAGCTTCAACTTCTTTACAAGATCTTTAGCAACGTTGGTTCAACTCCCTCCATCTATGATCAAGGAACATACCTTCCCCTGAATTAGGCATCTACTATGGAAGATGATCTCTCTTTGTACCCCTTCACCTCGAGTTTGGGTGGTGAGAACTCGTCGGATCACCAACAAGAGAGGTCCTTCTTGTGCATGGAAAACCTCCGTCGGCTCTTGCTCTTCACTAGTCTCAACCGTGTCTTCCTCTTCGCTAAGAACCATCACTCGTTTGTTGGGGCATTGAGAGGCAATTTGGCCAAGGTCGAGACACTTAAAACACTTGATCTCCCTTGACCTGAGTACCATCATCTTTGGGCTTTACTTCAAATTCCTTCTTTTGACTCCAAGGCTTAACAAATGGCGGCTTATCTTCATTCTTAGGAAATGGTTTGAACGGGGGCGTGGCCCTTGGTACAAACCGGTTAGAAACACCTTTGCCTTTCCGCTTGATTTTTCTTTCCACCTTCATAGCAAGTTGGATGACAACATCCATATTATCCAACGGCTGCAACTCCACAATGTCTCTGATTTCTTTGTTTAGGCCTCTAGTAAGGAACCTTGGTATAATTTTCTCCTCAGGTTCTTGAAGATCACATCAGATTTGTAAGGTCTCAAACTTGGCTAAATAGTCTTCAACCGAGAGGGTGCTTTGCTTCAAAGTTTGGAGTTAGAGGAAAAGCTCTTGTTTATAGGCTTGGAACAAATTGCCTTCTCATGAGCATTTTCATTGATCTCCATGTCAAAACTTCATCATTTCCCTCACGTCTTCTATGGGATCTCACACTATCCCACCAAAGGCTAGCATAGCCGGTCAACTATAAAGAAACCAATTGTAGTTTGGCCTTTTCTGAATAGTTATAACATTCAAAGATTTTATCCACATTTTCAACCCAATCAAGGAAAGCATCACCACTACAAGATCCATTAAAGGAAGGGATGATAACCTTAATGTTCCTCATCTAATCTTCTAGGCATGGTGGATCAAAAGAGATAGCATCTTCACCGAAATCCTCGAAGTCAAGGGTTTGGCCTCTTCTCATGCCTTGGTCGGGCCTTCTCCTCGGCACCGTGGGTTGTCTTCTCACGGGGTGTGAGTTGGCCTCCAAACGTTGTAGAACAAGATCCAACCTCCTATTGAGCTCATCTATTTTCCCTTGGTAGCTTGGTTAAGCTTCTCTCGAATTAGAGGGTGCGGGAGGTGGTACATTGGGTGTAGCGGGTTCTCGGGGTGGGTTAAGGGTAGCTCCACTCTAAGTCATCATGTTATGCTCTAGATATCGAATAAAAATGAAGATAGAAGGGTGGTGGTTAGGAAAGGGCTCTGATACTAGATGATGTGCTATGAGAATGGTGGTTGGGTCGGTTAAGAAGAACTGGAGAAAGAAAAGAGGAAAAAAATGGAAAGGATGGTTCGGGTGAAGGAAAAATAGGATCAAATGTCTCCGGCCAGATCTTTGGCAGCATACGCGGTAAGAAGCTGAAATTTGGAGGGAAGGTAGATGAAGGGGAGAGACTTTATGGGTCAAAATATCACGGTCAATAAAAGAGGGAATCGGAAGATATACAGAAAATGGCTAGAGTGCTAAAAAATGAGTTCTCGGGAAAGGAAGATCGGAAAGTTGTAAACGGAGGGGTAAACCCGAACGGAGGAGAAGCTTTGGGGTTCACACCCTTACATTGGCTTCCACTAAAACGTGGTTGAAGGAATGTGGCATGGCCTAGCTAACCCAAGCTTGAATGGCAGCCAAAACCGGAGTGGAGCTCTCAATGGTTTCCTGATATAACTCACCGGAAAACCCGAGTCTTGGAGGAGGGGAAACCACCAAGGAAATGAGATGCAAAACAGTATTTAATTTCAAACTTCAATACATACATATGAGCTCAAAGTGAGCTTAAAATAACCCCCAAGCTCGGGAGGGTGGGCTCCCGAAAATTCAAAAAAACATTACCCGAAATGGCAAAACAAGGAAGAAAAACAGCTAGGTGGTCCTCCTAGAAGTTACCCGAAAAGGAGGCACCAAGGCTGGCCATGGTGAATTCATCCTAAAATCTATCTGAAAAATGTGAGAAATTGCTGAGGATCAGCCATTTTTGTGGCTGGAGAGAGAGAAAGGGAGAAAATGAGCAAAAATGGAGAGGGATTTTGAGATAAAATAGTGAAAATTGGAGGTAAAGGAGAGATATTTGGCCTCCAATTCCTTGAGAAGAAATGTTCATCTCATCAAGAGGATTCAATTGAGCTAAGAATATTGTGGTAAGAATAATTTCATACGTTTTATAGATTAATCGTGATTAATAGTATAATTAGTTAAAGAATAATTGTGATTTTCTTAGTAATAAAGAATGGTATAATAATTAGTTATTTAAAGTGTACGAAATTTGGAATTTATGGTTTATCGTTCTGTCAAAATGATATCTAATCATATTGTAATTGCTTAGGTGTGGATATATAGGAAAGATAAAATGAATTAATTCATATTTGTCAATGTTATACAAAAGTGATTGAAAACTGGAAAATCTGTCTAGTTTCAGGTTTTGTATTCAAACCTTATGTTAGACTAATCCAACAGCAAAGGCCTTTTACCACGTTAAAATAGACACCTTGAGTGAGATTTGAGCTTTAAAATGAAGATATTTGGAGTTGTATATAATAAGTTATGATACTTTGAATTTGCTGCAAAACAGTGAACAATATTCCGAATTACGATTAATAGTTGTTTTATTTATAGGTTGTGAAGTGATTAAAAGGCATTGATTATGTGTTTTCCTAATTGCTAAAGACTTAAGGTAAGTACTCCTATGTTTGTGTTTTGCCTCTTTGGACCTACACCATGAAGTGTTAGGTTATGCTTGTTTCTCATGACATGAATTGTTTAGTGTTTAGATAGAATATGTTGAATGATGGTGTTTGTCTCAAAGATATGTTTTGAAGTGTTAATTTGGATTGATTTATGAATGTCATGTTTTTGGATAGCAAGTTGCAATTATGTTACTATCACAAAGATTTGGTTTATGTCAAAACGGAATACGTATATGCTCCTAGCAATTGTTAAGTAGTTACGCTAATAAAACTTACGAAATGTTATTGGAATTGATATTTACTATGATGTGATGAATTGTTATGTTTATGCTACACATGTTAATGATGTGCTTGGTACATTCATATTTTGCATGTTCATGGGCATCTCATGCATCATGTTTTCAAGAAAGTTACGAACTATTTACATGCATCAGATTTCATATGAAACAGAATATGAAAATGGTTCATTCGGGTTGAGCTCGAATAACCAACGAAAGACGAAGATAAAAGAAAGAAAGAAAGAGAAAGTTACGTAAATGTCACGGTGAAGGAAATGATGCGGACATCAAGCAAGATTTAAAAGAGATGACGGAGGAAAGCAAAGCTATGACATGGCCAATGACTCTGGCTCGGGCAAAGAAATTTAAAGATCAAATAAGTTTATACACAAAGGATTTTCTCAGCCGTCAGCCCGCACGCAATCTACCCACCAACAAGATGGAGTTTGTCACAATTATTGAAGTACACAAGTAATTAACTTGTATTAATATTTACTTGTCAATATGTGAATTATGCTACAAGTTCCAGTAGTGAAAGTAGGTAGGAGCTGAGGTTGTAAACTTGTACACCTCACTCATTTGTGGTAGGTAGGGTAGGTGGGAGTTTACAAGATTAGAAACTTATACACATCACTCCTTTTGGGTAGGTAGAGTATGAGGTAATGACTTGAACACCTCATACTTTTGGTAGGTATGCTGTAGTATAAAAGGAGGTGAACTTGTACATTTGGGACAACTTGAATTGAATGAAGTGTTATCCTTTGTGAGGGATCTTCTCCCAATTAACAAGCGTTGTTCGGTCTTTAATCGGTAAATCCAGCAACGTTATTTTTTGACTTATCAAGCGGAATTCCTCCGTTTGTGGTGTCTTTCCCAACCAAGGTTCTTCGTCGCGTCGTTGTTTCGGGTCTGTAGCTTTTCTAAGCTAAGGTTCAAATACTCATCGGCTTTGGGTCAAAGTTTCATACTTATCTTTTCTTTATTTCAACTCAATATTTGATCAGTGATCAATCCTATTCTGGGAAGGATCATATCAAAAGTCTTCCACTGCTAGGTTTTACAAATGCATGATCGTAAACAAAAAAAATTATCATCTTTTTATGAAAAGCAAAGTTTACGAAACAGTACGCTACATGGCGTTACACCATGCAATGGTCGGACTCGAGTTATAGGCCCTCAGGATGTCTTCTCGGTTTTGGTCTCCGATTGCACATCATAGAACCTTAAACCCTACACCATGAACCCAAAACAATGATAAACTCTAGAAACCTAAACCCTACACCATGAACCCAAAACCATGTAACCCTTTAACCTAAAACTTTGAACCCTGAACCATGAACCCCGAAACCTAAACCCTTAACATTGAAACCCTAGAACCCATGATCCTTCAACCCTAAACCTAAGAACCTTGAACCATGAACACTAAACCCTACAACCCTGGAAGCCTAAACTCATAATCATGAACCCTGAACCCAGAACCTTGATACCGTGAACACTTAAGCCCTGGAACCTTGGATCCTCGAACCCTAGAACCCTAAATCCTAAAACTTAAAACCCTGAACCGTGAATGCTAAACATTATACCGTGGAACCATGAACATTGAAACTTGAACCCTAAACATTGGAAACCTCAAAAACTAAAACCCTGAATCTTGAACCTTGGAACCTTAAACCCTGTCACCTTGAACCCTAAACCTTGAAACCATGAACCCTGAACATTGAACCTTGAACCCGATAACCTTGAACCCTAGAACCATGGAATTCTTGAACCTTTAACCATCAACCCTTAACCTGAATCTTGAAACCCTGAATGCTAGAACCCAGAACCCTAGAATCCTAAAAGCAAAGAACCTTGAACCTTCGAACACTTAACCTTCAAACCCTGAAATTTCAAACCCTTAATCAAGACATTAAAACCCTGCAACCATAAAATTCTGAATCCTAAACCCTAAATCCTAAACCCCAAACGATGAACCCTAGAATCATGTAGCCATAAACCCTGGAACCCTAACCCTACCCTAACTCTAAACCCTATACCCTATACCCTGGAACCCTGGTACGTTAGCCCTAAAACCCTAAACACTGAACCCTAGAACCCTGAATGTTGGAACCTTGAAACCCTGGAACCTTGGACCCAGAAAGTCTGTACCTTGAAACCTAGAACCTTAGAACCCTAGAATCTTGAAACCTTGAACCCTAAACACTAAACCCCGAATAGTGAATTGTGGAACCCTAAAACCTTAAACCCTAGAAGCTAGAAACCCTAAACCTTAGAACTGAAACTTAAACCCAAGAATCATGGAACCCTAGAACCTTAAACCCTAAACCTGGAAAACTTAACCCTGAAGTGTAGACCCTCGAACCCTAAATCCCGAACCCTGAACGCTAAACCCTAGACCTTGGACCCTCAAATCTCAAAACCATGACCCCTAAACCTAAACCATGGAACCCTGAAATCATAACCTTAGAACTCAGAACTCTGAACACTGAACCATGGACCCCTAGAATTGTAAGACACTAGATCCTCGAAACCTTAATCATGGAAACTTGAACCTTGAACACTAAACCTTCACACTAGAACCTTGAACCTTCAAAGAATGAACACTTAACCTTAAACCTTAAAACCCATGAACCCATAGCCCTTAACCAAAAACATTAAAACCTAGAACACTAGAACCATGAACTCTTGGAACTGTGGAACCTTAAACCCTAGAACCCAGAACCCAGAACCCTAAACCTTGGAACCCTGAACCCTGAATCATAGAGACCTAGAACCCTGGAACCATGAACCCTGAACCTTGGACCCCTCAACCTTGGAGCCTAGAATAGCGAACCCTGAACCATGTAACCCTAAACTACACCCTGAAACCTTAAAACCTAGAAACCTGAACCTTTAACCTTGGAACGCTGAAACTTAGAACCTTAAACCCTAAAACCCTAGAACCCTTAAACTTTAGAACCTTGAACCCTACACCATGAAACCTAAACCTTTTAACCCTTTAACCTAAAACCCCAAACCCTAGACCTTGAACCATGAACCCCAAAACCTAAACCCTTAACACTGGAACACTAGAACCCATGAACCTAAGAACCCTGAACCCTGAACACTAAACCGTAGAACCCTGGAACCTTAGAAATCCCAAACCTTTAAACCCTGAACCTTGAACGCTGAATACTAATTATGTAACACCCGACTTTTTCCAAGTACTGTAAGTCCTATCAATGTTAAATGATGAACAAAGTTATCTGATTTTCGAAGAGATAAGTTCTTTAAATGAGTTTAAGTCCATCTAATGAAATTGAGTAAATTAGTTGATGGAACTATAGCAACAAAAATTACTCGATTTGGAGATTTCTAGAGAAAGTTATGAATTTTGGAAACTTACAATTGGTAACAACCACCGGGTTGAAGATCGATAACGAGGTAGTTTCAGTTTTCCCATTTTATCATGTGACAAATGAGCTTAATTGACAAAGAAATCTTCTAAGAAATTGTAGAAGACATAAAAATGAGAATACTGATAGGTTAAACAACTCAATAGGAGTTGTGGTGAAAAAGTTATGAAATATTTAAGAGATTTAAGTTGACACCTCGTGCTTAGGTGCCACCTCGTGGTGACTCTTCACCTTCCACCTCAAGACAAAAGTTCAGCCTTCAGGTCATTATGCACGACAATCTCTCTCTCCTTTCTGAATTCTCTCGAGTGAAGAAAGGGCTTTAGGGTTTTAGTAGAAGAGGGTGAGATTAGAGTTAGAAGAAGTGTGATTTGACCCTCAACCTTTCGGAGTAAAGTGTTCTACTCTTCAATCCGAATCTTTTGAGGTAAGAATCATCCTAACCACGTCTCTAATGCTCACTTATGGGTTGAAATGAGTTATAATGGATGGAGTGGACGTTTTATTGTTTGAATGCATGAAATAGTCAAGGAAATTTCATGAATATACATGTTTTAGGGCATTCTGCCCGATTTTGGAAATGAGATTGGTACAAGACTTATAAGTTAAAATTTGGTCTCGACGTCTTCTAATGAATTGTAGCTAACAATATAAGGTTGATATTAGTATTTTTTTTATATCTATCAGCCTAGTGTAGCAAAAGTTGTGTATGTCGGAAATTGATGTAAAAACCGGGTATGCACAAAAGGGTCATGTCATACCCGATTTCAGAGATGTAGAATTTATGATGTCTTTAATTAAGCATCTGATCACGACGTCTTCTAAGAAAATAGAGTAGACATCTTAAGGATTAAATTGGTACCTTAAGTGTTTTTATCAGAGTTCTATAGCTCAGGTTATGGATGCTGCAAGTTTCTGGTAAAAAGGGGGTATTTCGGGTTTTGCTTATACTGTTTCATTTTGAAATTTTAAGGTATATAAGCAAGCTCATTGGAACCTTAAGGACTCAGAATAGTGATCATAAGCTAAGGAGATCAAGTAAGTAACTCATGCTTGTGAATGGCCCTTTGAGGGACTACATTACAAAGAGGTTGTTAGGTATTGTAAGTTAGATAAAACTTAAGATATATTGTATGCTGTTTTGGGGTGCATCACACCGTGCACCGACCCAATAATATGGGGTTGATTGGTGTATGTTTGCTATTGAATTGTGATTGCTAGTATGTACATATCACTTAAGTATCTTAAGAACGAAAAATAGTTAATAGAGGTCATGGACTTACCTTTGGTGACGAATGCGTTATGTTGATTGTTTTTATGTTAAGCATCTAAGTTATGCACGTATTAAGTTATGTCATCAAGCATTACATTCATGCATCATATTTTTCAAAACGATACGAAAATGTTTTGAGCATGTTTTCAAAATGTCACCCAACGGATGATGAGAGTGGTATGGGACACAATCTTCATCCATGCATGTTATAACGTAAAGATCAATTAAGCAAGAATGTTATGTATGTATGTAAATGGTTACGTGGACAGGCGGTGATGAGTTAGGCGTGACCTAAGACGTCTTCTCATCCCTTGAGATAGGCTGCCGACCTAAGGGCATCAAAAGTCTATTCTCTTTACCTAGAGTTGGATTAAAGGGGCAGGGTGCCGAGATAAGGGTGGTATGGGGCCTTATGTGCCTTCCTCTCTAGATCTTATTCCACTAACTCATGTAAATGAAAGTTAAGTTATAAAAGAAACGAAACGAAATGAATGTGCATTGATTTAAGACATGGCATGTGTATGTAGATCATGTAGGAAACATTTCATTTTACTTACTGAGCCTTAGGCTCATAGTTTAAGCTTTGTAATGTAGGTGAGGAAGATGAGATTGAGGGGAATGACTCTCCATGCTTGCTGTAGAGATAGCATGACGGATGGAGTACGTCCAGGCAAAAGTTGAGCTATTAGCGTGAAGACGACCGGTGGGCGGCTCATGTTTTTCTTATGTAATAGTTATGTACAAATGGAGTATATATTTTTGAAAACTAGATTTTTTTTATGTTCTTTGTAAACATATAATACTAAAAGTTTGGTTTTGTTAAAGTCCTATATGATGTAAAATAATATATGTTTTGATATTGAAGAGTAAGTATGTAAATATTGTACGCTTCCGCTATGATTTTAAATTAATAATGTGGAACGAAATTTTAGAAAGAAAACTTTTTTTACATGATGTATTTTCTACGTAAGAAAAGTAAGGGTCGTAACAAATTATTATCCTATGGAACCATGAACATTGAACCTTGAACCCTAAACATTGGAAACCACAAAAACTAAAATCCTGAATCTTGAACCTTGGAACCTTAAACCCTGTAACCCCGAACCCTAAACCTTGAAACCCTGAACCTTGAACACTAAACTTTGAACCCTAGAACCTTGAACCCTAGAACAATGGAATTCTTGAACCTTTAACCACTAACCCTTAACCTAAATCATGAAACCCTTGAACGCTATAACTCAAAACACTAGAACCCTAGAACAAAAGAACCTTTAACCATCAAACCCTGAACCCTGAACATTAGTACCCTGCAACCATGGATTTTGAATCCTGAACCCTAAATCCTAAACCCCAAACCATGAACCCTAGAATCCTGGAACCACAAACCCTAGAACCCTAACCCTAAACCCTAAACCCTGGAACCCAGCTATGTTTACCCTCACTAGAACCCTGAACTCTAAACCCAAGAACCCGAATGTTGGAACCCTAAACTTGGAACCTTGGAACTTTTGATCAAAAAACTCTAAACCTTGAACCCTAGAACCTTAGAACCATAGAATCTTGAAACCTTCAACCCTGAACCCTAAACCCTGAAGCCTAAATCATGGAACCATAGAAACTTGAAACCCTGAAACTTAAACCCAAGAATCATGAAACCCTAGAACCATAAACCATAAACTTGGAAAACTTAACCTCGAAGCCTAGAACCTTGAACCCTAAACGCCAAACCCTAGAACCTGGACCCTCAAATCTTAGAACCATGACCCTTGAAACCTAAACTCTGGAACCCTGAAATGATAACCTTAGAACTCAGAGCCCTGAACCCTAAACCATGGACCCCTGGAATGGTAAAACACTAGATCATTGAAACCTTAAATCATGGAAACTTGAACCTTGAACATTAAACCTTCAGCTGAAGAATCCTAAAACCCTTGAACCCTTAATCCTGAAACTCTTAACACTGAACCTTGGAACCCTGAACCTTCAAAGAACGAACACTTAACCTTAAACCTTAAAACCCATGACCCCATAGCCCTTTACCCAAAACACTAAAACCTAGAACACTAGAACCCTGAACTCTTGGAACTTTCTAACCTTAAACCCTAGAACCCAGAACCCAGAACCCTTGAACCATGAACCTTGAACTCAAAACCTTGAACCCTTAACCTGGACCCTAAACTCTGGAACTTTTGTACCTTAACCCTGGAACTGTTGAACCCTAAATCCTAAACCCTAAAACCTTAAACCTTAAACCATTGAACCTTAAACCCTAGAACCTTGATCACTAAACCTTAAAACCTTGATCCATGAAAACTTAACCCTAAAACATGGAATCCAGGAACCCTTTAACCCTTAAACTTGAACCCTAGAACTCTTGAACCCTAGAATCTTGAACAATGGAACCCTTGAACCATAAACTCTAGAACCCAAAACCCAAAACCATGAACACTGGAATCTTATAGCTTGAACGTTGAACTCTCCCTGGAACCCTAGTACCTTAACCCTAGAAAACTTAAATCATGAATCCCTAGAATCATGATCCCTGAAACTCTGAACACTGAAACCCTGAAACCTTGAACCCTAGAACCCGAATCCTTTGAACCATGTACCTTGGAACTCTGAACTCTGGAACCCTAAACCCTGGAACCTTGGAAACTTTAAACCTTGAAACCTTCAACCCTAAACACTTAACCTTAAAACCCTAAACAGTGGAACCCTGAACCTTAAACCAGCAACTTTAAAACTCTTGAAGACTGGAACCCATAACCAAGAACCCTCGAAGCTTGAACCTTGGAACTCTACACTCTGAACTATCAACATATTAGCCCTTGAACCTTAGAACATAGGAACCTTGAATGTGGAACCCTAAAACCTAGAACCAAAGACCATAAATCTTGAATCCTAAACCTTGAACCCTTGAACCTTGAACCCTCACCCTGAACCAAAAAACTCTAGAACCCTTGAACCATAAACCTTGAACATTGGAACCCTTAACCCTGAAGCCTTTAATTTTGTAACCCTTAAACCCTGAACCATGAACCTTGAACCTTAAACCCTGAAACTCTTGAACCATAAATTCTAACCCCCTGAACGCTGGAACACTGAACCCTGAACCCTGGACACTGACTCTAACCACGAAACCTTGAAACACTAAAAACCCAGAATCCTTAAACCCTAAACCTTTAAACCCTGGACCCTGAAACCGTAAAACCTTTAAACCATGATTCTTAGAACCTTGAACAATGAACCTTGAACCTTGGAAATCTAAATTCGTAACCCTAAACCCTTAACATGAACCCTGAATTCTAGAACCTTTGCACTATTGAACCGTGGAATCCTAGAACCTTTGATTTGTTAAACCCTAGAACCCTAAACCCTAAACCTTGGACCCTACTACCCTTTGAATCGGTCAACCTGAACCTTTTACCCTAGAACCCTCAACCTTGAACATTGTACCCGTCAACCCTGATCCCTGAACCATAAACCCGAAAACCTTGAACCGTAGAATCGTTAAACCTAGAAACCTTAACCTTGAACCTTGGAACCCTTGAGCCATAAACCTTGGACCCTTAGAACCTTTGAACCCTAAACCCCAAACCTTGGAACCCTAAACCATGAACCCTAGAACCTTGAACTCTTAGCTTGGGATCCTTAAATACTTAACACAAGAACTCTATATCCCTACAACCTTGGAACCCTAAACTATGGACCCCTGAACCCTGAAACCTTGAACCCTAGACCCTAAATCCTAAACCCTAGAACTCTAGAACCCTTGAACCCTGAACCCTAAATCCTAAACCCTGAACCATGGAACCCTAGAACTCATGAATCCTAGAAACCTAAACCTTGAACCCTGGAACCTTGAACCTTGAAACCCTAAATCCTAAACACTAAACCCTAAACCTTTAAACCTTGAACGTTGAATCTTGAACCTTGGATCCCTAGAACCCTGAATCCTTAACTCTGGAACCTAGGAACCCTGAACCTTTGAACTTGAACCCTAAACTGTGAACTCTGGAACCCTGGTCCCTTTAAACCTTGAACCCTGAATCCTAAACCTTGAAACCATTAACCGTGAACCATGGATCCGTGAACTATTAACCATGGATCCTTGAATACTAAACCCGAGAACCCTATAACTCTGTAACCTTGGAAGCTTGAACTATGGAACCCAACCTTGAACACTAAACCCTAAACCCTGGAATCTTAGAACCCTAGAACACTGAACCTTTAACCTTGAACCCCAACCCTAAACTCTAGAACCCTTGAATCCTAAACCCTAGAACTTTGGAACCCTAATCCTTCAAACCATGAACCCTAAACCTTGAATCTTGGAACCTTGGAAGCCTCAAACCTTGATCATTAAACCTTGAACCATGAACCCAAGAACCATGAACCTCGAAACCATGGAATCTTAAACGTTGAAACTTGAACCGTGGAACCTTTACTCTAAACTATGAAAAATAGTCTAGAATCATAGAACATTGAATACTAGAACTATTAACACTGAACCTTAGAAACCTGAACATTGAAACCTCTAACCATGAACTCTGAACCCTTGAACCCTAGAACCTAGAAACGCAAGACCATGGATCCCAGATTCATGGGTTTAGTTGTAAGGGTTCCAGGTTCAAGATTTATAGGATTTAGGGTTAAGGGTTCCAGGGTTCTAGGGTTCTATGGTTATCGGTTCCATGGTTCAGGGTTCTGGGTTCAAGGTTTCGGGTTCTTTGGTGTCATGGTTCCAAGGGTTTATTGTCACTGTTAAAGGCTCAAGGTTACAGGGTTCAGGGTTCAGGTTCCTAGGACCAAGAATTTAGCATTCCAGGGTTATAGAGTTCTAGAGTTTAGGGTTTAGGGTTCCATGGTTCAGAGTCCTGAGTTCAAAGGTTCCACGGTTCTAGGGTTGAAGAGGTTTTCGGTTCAAAGTTTAGGGTTGAGGGTTTAATGGTTTTGAGGTTTCAAAATTTAGGATTAAAGGCTTCAGGGTTCAAAGGTTCAAGGTTCATTATCGAAGGATTCTAGGGTCCAAGGTTCAGGGTTAAAGATTTTGAGGTTTAGGGTTCAAGGTTTCTAGGGTTCATGGTTCCAAGGTTCAAGATTCCAAGGTTAAGGGTTTAGGGCTTCAGGGTTCAAGGGTTCTACGATTCACGTTTCTAGGGTTCAGGGTTCAGGGTTAAAGGTTTAGGATTTTGGGTTTACGATTCCAGGGTTCAGGGTTTAGGCTTCTTGGTTCTAGGGTTTAAGGTTCGAGGATTTCAGGGTTCAAGAATTCAATGGTTTTAGGGTCTGAGTGTTTAGGTTTAAGGGTTTAGAGTTCAAGGGTTTAGGATCTAAGGCTCACGGTTCAAGGGTTCCAAGGTTCAAATTTCTAGGAATCAGGGTTCTAGGATTAAAGGTTTCATTGTTAAGGGTTTAAGTTCTAAGGTTAAAGATTTAAGGGTTTAGGGTTCAAGATTAAGCATTCAGAGTTTAAAGGTTCTTGGGTTCTAGGTTCCAGGGTTCAAGCTTAAGGGTTAAGGGTTCAGGGTTCGAGGGTTCAAGGTTAAGGGTTCTAGGGTTTTAAGGGTTCTAGGGTTCACAGTTCCAAGGTTCAGTGATGAGAACCACGAGTATATCAAACCCGAAACCCTTCAACAATGTGGAAAAAAGATACCTGGATCGCCTTTGAATCAAGTACGAGGAACTTGACCCCAATCGAACCTTGCCGACGGAACCTAAGTTATCAAACAAGGAGCTTGACCCAGACCAAACTTTTCAGTAAGAACCAAAGCTATCAAATTTGATCTATCAAGAATTAACTTGATGAAGATTGAGTTCTTCGCAAAGAACCAAAGAGAAAATCTCTCCAAAAAACTCAAGGTAAATTAATCATAAAAGTTGTGTCTTTCACAATAACTTGGATGCCTTTAAATAGGCTACATAAACCTAACTAAAATAGGAAATAAAAAGATATTATAAAACTAAAATATCTTTAAGAAGATTTTTCTCAAATCT
>QAOC01028755.1:0-65943 GCA_003255005.1 Begonia fuchsioides | reverse complement strand
TAAATTATGATTTTATATATTAAAGTAGTGAAGCAATAAGAAAGTGCCACATGTCACCATTAGATTAGTGCCTAATCATGATTAAGGTGTAATTAGTGAATGATTAAGAGGTAATTAAGGTTTACTAATCATGATTAATTAAGTTAATCTTGAAGATTATATTAGTACTAATCTAGATTAATTAATTAAAGTATGTGTGATTAAAAGATGATAATTAAAGTATTTTTACAAATATAAGCAAAAGTAAGGGCAAATATGAATTTTAACATGGACAAATTAGATAATAAGGTAATTTTACCCTAAGAATTCTCTTGAAAAGCTGAGAAATCCTCGAATTCTTCAGCTCTCTTCCTGATTCTCTCTGGTTTTGGAAGATTAAGTGAGGTTCTTTTGTTGGATTAAAGTTTTGGTGAAGAGTTTTTATGTTTAAAGCAAGTTTAGTTCACTCTAGAAGGAAATACGAGAAAAGAAGAGGAAACAAACGACTCAAAGGTTTCGGTTTCGATCTTCCCTATTCTGAGGTATCAATTTTAACCCTAAGAGCATGTTTAAATTGATGAATTGATTCGGAATGGTTAATTAAGCATGTTGGTGATATTTATATCAAGATTATGTAAAAACTTTTGAGAAAATAAGGCAGTTTTATGGTTTGTAATTTTACTGGAAGTTCAAGTTTTCAAATGACTTGAAACGCTTCTGATGATTTGAAATAGACATTTAATGTCTTCTGATGAATTGGAGTAGACATCTCAAGCAACATTCAAACACCTGAATCGCATTACTTGGATTAGTCTAGCTAACGTTACAGTCGATTGAAAATCATGTTATACCAAAGCGATACTTTAAAATTAATGAATTATGTTACTTGTGGTTTAGATTTTCAATTGCAGCAACATATTGATCAAGTTTTTCAATAAGGCTAAGGGGACTACATTACAAAAATTAGGATTTTATGATTTTGCAATATTCTGGATTGTTTGGGGTGTAATGCACAATACACCGACCTCAATTTATGTGAGGATATGTTTGTGTGCCTTGTTTGATGATTGATTGATATTTGGTGTTAGAATAAAGATACATGTTTAGAGTGCTTGCAATGTTTGAATTATATATTTTATTGCATGTTAACATGTTCATGCATTTTAATTTTTCATGCATCATGGTTTTAAGAAAAATATGAAAATGATTTGCATGCATGATTTTCATGATAATATGCAACAGGTCGTTGAGGGAGGAGCTCAAGTTAGACTGCCTCGAGGGAGGCCAAATGGTGTCTACTCTCTCCCATGGTACCTTCAACGATCAAACCAATGAAAGAGTAAAATGAACGAAATGTACGTAAATAGTTATATGTTGGGCGGGGTTTGAGTTTGGCTATCCCAAGAGGTTGGACCAAATGGTGCCTACTCTCCCCTAGACGGTATTACCCACATTAACTGAATTGTTAAGTGAAAGAAAAGAAAAGAAATGAACGAAACCGAAATTGCATTGTTTTTATAAAGCAGCATATGCATAAAGGTCTCATAAATGTTTTATTATTATGGATTAACTTACCGAGCGTTAGACTCATTAGATAAGCTTTGTAATGTAGGTGATGAGATAGATATTGTGGATTCTACTTACCGTGGATAGATGCTTGAGGTGGTGAGGTACGTCCATTGCGGAAGTTTGTAGTTGTTAGTGCAATTTTGACCGGTGGGCGACCCATGTAAATGGAAATGTTTTGTTTGAAAACGAATGTATAATATTATGTTTGGTCTATAACTGTTTTGTAATAACTTGGTTTTAATGTTAAAGTACAAGTATGTTTTGGTTACTTATTACAAATAGAATCGATTTTGATGAAGTTAAATAAAAGTCTTCCGCTGTATTTTATTTCAAGGATTTCAAATTGATAAGTTTTACCTTAAATTGTTTAAAGTTAGTACATGTGTTTACAAAAAGAAAAAATTTTAAGCAAGGGAAAAATGGGATGTCACATCCAAGGGTCCAATTTTTTATTTTGTTATACGTTTTAAAGTTCTAGGGTTCAAGGTTGAGGGTTATAAGATTTAAGGTTAAGGAGTTTGTTTTCTATAGCTCAGGGTTTAGGCTTCCAGGGTTAAGCATTCAGGGTTTTAAAGTTCAACTTTCCACAATTCATGGTTCATGTTACAAGGTTATGGGTACCAAGGCTCACTATTTTAGAGTTTAGGGTTCACAATTTAGGGTATAGGGTTCACGGTTTAAGGGTTCTACGGTTCCAGGGTTTGGTTCTAAGGTTAAGATGCCTTGCATAAAGCCATACCTTAAGGAGCCATCACTCGAGCCCGAGCTAAGGAGTTTTCTAACCAATTTGCTCTTTTGTAGGAAATGTTGAGCACAAAATCATTATGGAGGAACGTACCTCACAGGACTTGGAGCAACCCAAACATCTCCTCATACGGGACACTAGTTTGGAACCTTTGGAAATGGAGGCCTAGATCAAGTCGTCTACGAGCTTGGAACACCATGAAGGGAAGTACAAAACCGAGGCATGGGAGGAGGCCAAACCGGGTACAAGCCGGGCATACGTTGGAGCCCATGGAGCAAGGCGCAAACGTGATCAGATCTCTCTCTAGTTTTATTTTATGCTTTTTACTTTTGCCAAATAATTATTTAGGGTTTTATGGGTTTGGCATGTGTTTAGAGTGGGTTTATATGGGTTTGGCATGAGTTTGGAGTGGGTTTCTATGGGTTTTCTTTTTTGCATGGGTTTTTGCCTTTGAGGGTGTGTCTCAAAAGCAACCGGTTAGAGGGGAACCCAATTCGGGGACCACTATTCCTTGGTCACACCCAAATCAGGTAACTGTTGGGTGGTTCTTTCCACTCTTCCTTTTTTGTGCATGCATCAAATTTGGTATGGCCTTTGGATGCCATCCGATTGAGTTTTCCCTCTCTAATTTGAGAGAGGTTAAAACCTTCTTGTCACCAAGCATTGTAGTAAGTTTTCAATGAATAGAAAAGAGTGCTTTGCATCTTCTTCCTTGGCTGGTTTTTCACATCCAAGACTCGGCTCTCCGGTGAGTAATATCTGGCGATATCCAAGAGCGTTCCTTCAAGGTTTTTCTTCCCTTCCAAACTAGAGTGAGCTAGGCCATGCTACATGACTTCAACCACTCCCTCGTGGTCTTAGGGTAAGCGTGTAATCCATATTAGCTCTTCTCCATCTCTGTTTACCTCCCATTTTCTGATGAACTCCATTTCTTTTTTCGATCATCCCCTTTTTAGCACCCGATATTCCTATCTGCATATCTCCTGATTCCCCCCAGGATTTTACTCTCATTTTTGGAGGTTAAGCTCCCCTCTCATTCCCTAAAAACACCTCTGAATCTCAGTTGCAAACTCTATGTGCAACTCGAGAACCACCTTCCCTAATAACACATATTTCCGGCCCTTCTCTTAGCTTATTACCCACCCGATAACCATTTTGTTCCTCATTCCATACTTGAAGCATATCACAGCATTTAGGGTTTAAGGGTTTGGGGTTCCCAGGCTTTGGGTTCAACGTTTAACTGTTCCATGGTTTCAGGGTTCTAGTGTTTTAGTATTCAGGGTAAAGGGTTTAGGGTTGCAAGGTTTAGGGTTCCAAGATTAAAGGTACAGGGTCCAGGGTTCCCAGATTCTGGGTTTAGGGTTCAGGGTTAAGGGTTACACGGTTATTGGGTTCCAGGGTTCTAGGGTTCAATGTCAGTATTCTTGGTTTAGGTTTCCAAGGTTCAAGGTTCAGGTTTCAATATTCTTGGTTTAGGCTTCCAAGGTTCAAGGTTCATTGTTTTGATGTTAAGGGTATAAGGTTTAGGGTCCCAAGTTTTAGGTTTTCTTTGTTCCAGGGTTCAGTGTTTTAGGGTTTAGAGTTAAGTGTTCCAAGGTTTGAGGATCTAGAATTAAGAGTTTATGGTTCAGGGTTTTGGTGTTTAAGGTTCTAGGGTTTAAGGGTTCCTTGGTTCAAGGTTCATTTTTTCGGGGTTATTTAGTTTCAAGTTTCAGTGTTCTAGGGTTCCAAGGTTCCTGGGTTCACGATTTAGGGTTATGGGTTTCATGGTTCAGCGGTATAGTGTTTAAGGTTTCTAGGTGGTTCAAGAATCCAACGATATAGGGTTCCACGTTTTAAGGTTTAAGGTTCATGACATGCCCCGAAATACCTCACCCTTAACCGAACATCACGGAGCCACTTAGGAATTTTCTAACACGTGTACTCTTTTTGTAGGGAAGCTTATACAAGGATTTAGCATTGTGGAACCAACCCTAATGGACCAAGAGAGACCCAAGCACCACGTGAATTACATAGAGAAGCTGGCGGACGTTGTTAATATCCCGAACCCGAGTTGGACCTTCCAAGTGAGTTTTGAGGAGGATTATAAGGAGACCAGCCCAATGGGAAGCAAGCCCAAGACCAATTGAAGTGGAGGAGGGAGATTTTTACTTTACATTTTTGTGTGTTTCTTTTTGTGCACAAACTTTAACGTTGGTTTTTGCATGCTTTTGCATGAGAGTCTTTTGACTCCCTTAGGGTATCATCTTAGGTGTGGCAGCCCTATTAATTAGGGTGCATTTTGGTGGCTCTAGGGTGACTCACGCAGGTGGGGATGCTGGCCTAGAGTTTTCCCAAATCAGTTTGGTCAAGGGGTCACTTTTACCTCCCATTTTGTGTTTGTGGTCAAATCGGGTAAGCTTCCATGAGCCATCCGATTTGAGCCCTTTTCCCATGCAGCTTTGTGCATGTTTTAAGCTCAACTCCCTGAGCATTGTGGGGGTCTTTGGTTAACTTGAAAAAAACTTTGCTTTGCATTGTCAATTTCCTTGTCGATCTTTCGATCCCAAGACTCGGCTTCCCGGTGGACTTCCGGCAACCGAGAGCAACCCCGAAGTTGGTCATCCTTCCGAGCTAGGAGGACTTATCCTTACTACATATCTCCAACCACACTCATGGTCTTGAGGGTGAGTGTGTAGATCATTAGCTCTTCCTTCCATTCTTCATCTCGAAAGCTCATATTTTCCAAATCTACCCGCACATACCATTTTCCTGCTACCTTCTGTCTATTTTCACTCCCGTCTACATATCTTCCATTCTACTTGTGAGACTTCTTTCATATTTTGAGGTCATCTTCTACCTCTCTCCATCTACGCCTGCTAAAAATTTCAGGTCAAATACCACCAGCGTTTTTTAGATCTGCTATCCACAAGTTCTCTCTATTTTTTTCTCATCTGGATTTCCACCCTTCTCCACCCGAATCTAGAAAGTGTTCATTTTCCCATTAAATTTTCGTGTGAGTTCAGGGTAAAGGGTTCAAGGTTTCACGATTCCAAGGTTCCACGATTTAGGGTTAGTGTTCAAAGGGTTCAGGGTTCCAGGTTCATTTTTCCAAGGTTCCAGGGTTTAGGGTTTTGGGTTTAGGGTTCAGGGTACAGGGTTCAAGGTTCTAGGGTTCAAGGTTCCAGGTTCTAGGTTCTAGGGTTCTAGGTTCTAGGGTTCGTGGTTTCAGGGTTTCAATATTTTGGGTTCAGGGTTCAGGGTTCTAGTGTTCCTAGATTCAATGTTACAGGTTCCAGGGTTTCAAGGTTCAGGGTTGAAGAGTTCTAATTCCCAAGGTTCAAGGTTTAGGGTTAAGGGTTCTAAGGTTTAGGGTTCTGGGATTTAAGGTTCCAAAGTTAAGGGTTGAGGGTTTAGGTTTTCATGGTTTAAAGGTCATAGGATTTCAGGGTTCCAGGGTTCCATGGCTTAGAGTTGAGGGTTCCAAGGTTCATGGTTCCTAGGTTCCTAGGTTTAGGGTTTAAGGGTTTCAAGGTTTGAAGATAAGAGTTTAGAGTTTAAGGGGTTGTTGGGTACAAAGTTGGTAGGGTTCCAAGGTTCAACGTTCAAAGGTTCAAGGTCTAGGGTTCTAAAATTTAGAATTTCATTGTTTGAGGTTTTGTGTTTAGAATTCTGTATTGCAAGGTTCAGGATTCAAGGTTTGGGGTTCTAGGGTTTAGGGTTCTAGAGATTTGGGTTCTAGAGTTCTAGGGTTCCGGGGTTCAGGGTTCAGGGTTCAAGGTTCAGGGTTCAGGGTTTCAAGGTTCTGAGTTCAGGGTTAAGGATTTCAATGTTTAAGGGGTCTTAAGTTCCAGAGTTCAGAGTTCATAATAAAAAGATTCAGCGTTCGAGGGCATAGGGTTCCTAGGTTCATGGTTCAAGGTTCATGGTTCAGGATTTTAAGGTTAAGAATTAAAGATTTAAGGTTTCTAACATTTAGGATTAAGGTTAAAGGTTCAAAGTTTCAAGGTTCTAGGGTTTATGGGTGGTTCTAGAGTTCAAGCTTCTAAGGTTCCAAGCTTCAGGGTTCAGGCTTCAAAGTTCAAAGGTTCCAAAGTCAATGATTCAGTGTCCAAGGTTAAGGGCTACTGGGTTCACTGTTTCAAGTTTCAGGGTTCAAGGTTCAAGGTTCCATGGTTTTGGGTTTTAGGGTTCAAGGTTCAAGCTTCAATGGTTAAGAGTCTGGGGTACCAGAGTTCCAAGGTTCAGAGTTTGAGGTTCTAAGGTTCAGGGTTCTAGGGTTTAAAGATTCTAGCGTTCTAGAGTTAAGCGTTTAAGGATCATGGTTTCAAGGTTTGAGATCTAGGGTTCATGGTTCAGGGTTCAAATTTATAGGGTTTAGTGTTTTGGGGTTCAAGGTTCAGTCTGTTGAAGTTAAGGATTTAGGGTTTAGGGTTCTAAGCTTCTATTTTTATTAGGGTTCATGATTCAAGGTTCTAAGGTTAAGAATTCAGTGTTCTAGGGTTCAAGGGTTCAGGGTTCCAAGGTTTGGTGATCGATGGATCAGGGTTTAAGGTTCTAGGGTTTTGATATTCAAGGTATAGGGACCCAATGTTCTTGGGTTTCAGGATTCATGGTTCAGGGGTAAGGGTTCCAAGGTTCAGTGTCCAAGGTTGAAGGTTCCAAGGTCTAGGATCACGGTTTTTGGTTTCAAGGTTCTAAGTTCCAAGGTTATAGGGATCTAGGGTTCCAAGGTTTAGGTTTTAGGGTTTAGAGTTTAGGGTTTAGGGTTAGTGTTCTAGAGTTCAAGGTTGAGGTTTTCAAGGTTCTAAATTTCTAACATTTAGTGTTTATGGTTCAAATGATGCAGGGTTCTGAGGTTAAAGGTTTCAAGGGTTCTAGCGTTTTAGGGTACAAGGTTTAGGTTTCCAAGGTTCAGGGTTCACGGTTCATTGTTCAAGGTTCCAGTGTTCAAGGGTTTTAGGGGTCCAGGTTTCCATAATTCAAGGTTCCAAGATTCCAAGGTTTCAAGTTTGTTCATGGTTTAGGGTTCCAGGGTTTAGAATTAAAAGTTCCATGGTTCTAAGGGTTTAAGGCTAGTTTTTGAAGTTAAGGGTTCAGGATTAATTTGGCTATTGTGTCCAAAGTTGAGGGTTCAAGGCTGTAGTTTTTGAAGTTAAGGGTTCAAGGTTAATTGGGTTCTTGTGACCAAAGTTGAGGGCTCAAGATTATAGGTTCAGAGTTCAAGGGTTCAAAGTTTAGGGTTCAGAGTTCAAGGTTGATGGTTCTATGGTTCAAGGTTAACGGTTTAGGGTTACAAGATTCAAGGTTTTCCGGTTCAGAGTTTATTCTAGGGTTTATGATTTCATGGTTTACGGTTCAATGGTTTTGGGGTTTTGGGGTTCTTGGAATCAGGGTTCAGTTTGGGGTTCTAGGGGTTAAGGTTTAAGGTTTTCAGGTTTTAGGGTTTTAGGGTTCCCGGGTTGCATGGTTCAAGGTAAGTAGGTAAAGGGTTCATGGTTTTATGATCAGGGTTCCAAGGTTCACATTCATGGTTCCAGGGTTCTAGGGTTCAGAGTTTAAGGTTCAGGTTTCAAGGTTCCTAAGTCATAGGGATCCAGGATTCTAGAGTTCAAGGTTCTAAGGTTCAAGGGTTCAGAGTACAGAGTTTTAAGGTTTAAGGGTTTCAGGTCTTGAAGTTTATGGTTCATGGTTCAAGGGGTTCTAGGGTCCAAAGTTCAGAGTTCAAGGTTCCAGGGTACAAAGTTCAAGGGTTCCAAGGGTACTCTTGTTTCAGGGTTAAGGGTTCTAGCGTTCAGGGTTCAGTGTATAGGGTTCTAGTGTTCACGGTTCAGAGTTCTAAGGTTTATGGTTCTAAGGTTTAGGGTTGAAGGTTCAAGATTCTAGGATTCGAGGTATACCCAGGGTATAGGGTTAAGGATTCAAGGGGTTCTAGGGTCAAAGGTTCGAGGTTTATGGTACCAGGGTTCAATAGTTCAAAGGTTCTAAGGTTCCAGGGATCCAGGGTTCAGGGTTGAAGTTTTTGGGGTTCAAGATTCAAGGTTCCAAAGTTCAAGGGCTACGGGTTCAGGCTTCCAATGATCAGAGTTTAGGCTTCTAGGGTTTCATGGTTCCATGGTTTCAAGGTTCCATGATTTTAGAGTTCTAGGGTTCCAATGTTCTTGTAACATCTTTTCTAGCTTGAATATGTTCTTCATTTTTTTACTTGTTGCGGAAACATTTACTTGTAAAAATCATTTAAGGCATACATGAAAACTAAAGTTACTTAAAACATATTTACAACATGTTAGGTTTCATAAACTATTTACGGGTCTTCCGGTGAGTTACATCCGGAAACCACCGAGAGCTCCACTCCGGTTTTGGCTGCCATTGAAGCTTGGGTTACTAGGCCATACCACACTCCTTCAACCACGTTTTAGTGGAATCCAGGGTAAGGGTTTGAACCCCAAAGCTCCGGAGGCATGCAAGTGGGTAGAGTTTCTTGAAAGGTATCCTTACATCATCAAGTACAAGTGACACGCCTTGACTTCGTGAAAGCCAAAGAATGTGCGCAGAAAAATTGAAGTATCACTCGGTCTTGTTGACTAAGTGATTTGTGTTACTTGGGGCACGAAATTGAAATGAAAATGATGAATAAAACGAAGAATGAGATGACAATACGAAATCAAATAACAACTCTTGGATATGACTCACCAAGATTTGCTGCAAGAACACAAATGATGAATATCCTCGGATATGACTCACCGATCGGAATAAACAATCAACGGTTTATGCACTTGACTGATTGAATAAAATGTGAAAATCACAATCAACAACAATCACTCAATATCTATTACATATTGCAATGCCTTCTATATAAAGACTCCTAAAGGCATTAATTTGTGACTGTAAAGGAAAAATACAACCTTTGAAGAGAGACAACTCTTCAAAGTTACAACTCTGTAAATAGATATAAAAGAAAGACAAAACCTTTGAAGAGACATAACTCTTCAAAGTTACAACTCTGTAAATTGATATAAAAGAAAGACACAACCTTTTAAGAGACACAACTCTTCAAAGTTACAACTCTGTAAATTGATATAAAATAAAGACAACCTTTGAAGAGAGACAACTCTTCAAAGATACAACTCTTATAGGGTTACAATGTTTCAAAAGTCACCAAAGTGATATCTTTTGGAAACATTGCAATCTTATTATGACTCCAACAAATGAAACATTACATAATATTAATATAACATGCTTATTAAAGACATATCTATATTATTCAACTTCTGGGGTTGCAAGCCATTTTGTTGAGAAGAAGATCTTGGAGGCGCTCAAGGAACACTTTTATTGGAAACACCTAATGCAGGATGTGCATAAAGTAGTGGAAAAGTGCATCATTTGCAAGAAAGCCAAGAGTACAGTGCTTCCCAGAGGATTATATATGCCCATACCCATTCCTAGTCAGCCATGGGTGGAGTTGAGTATGGATGTTTTCCTAGGTCTTCCTCGGACTAGTAGGGCAAAGGATTCTATAATGTTGGTGATCGACCGCTTCTCAAAGAGTTCTCGATACATCCTAGAACTACAAAAATGTTAAATTGTGTCTAATTTTCCAAGTAAAAGCAAAGTACCAACGTCTAGGAGGAACTCTCCAATCCTTGAATATCCTAGTGTGGAAGTGGGATCATATTTCAATGGATTTTGTTTTTAAATTTTCCAAAACTACTAAAGGATATGATGGCATATTAGTAATTATAAATTGTTTAACAAAATATTCCCATTTTCTACTAGTAAAGATTACACTCTCATCACATCAATATGTTGAACTTTACATTCAAGAGAAATCAAAATTGGATAGAGTACAAGTGTCTATTGTGTCAGATCGAGATTTGAGATTTATATCAAAGTTTTGGAGAAGGTTACAAGAAGCAATAGGCACAAAGTTGAATTTCAATACTGCATTTGTAACGGCCCGATTCCCAGGTCGTCGCTTACTGCTTCTCTTACTCACTTACGACCCGAGAACCGGACCGTTATTGTGTTCTTCTTACTTACTTAATTACATTAGTGGAACACTTGTTAATTTAATTTCTAAACTATCTTCGTTTACAAAACAGTTGAAAAGGAAAACCGTCAAATTGAAAAACATACATTTCTTCGAAAATAACAATTTCAATTCCACCTTTTATAAGTAAAATTCATAAGCATTTAATAATTTAAATAGACAGCGGAAGAAAATAATTCAACTTAATATAAGATGTTTGGGCTGCTCTTGATCATTAGAAGAAGGCTCCATGAATGATATTCCATTAGATAGGATCCTTGCAAAATGAACAAACAAATTAGGAAATCTTTTGGCTCGACTTCGGGTCATGGCTCCTTGAGGCAACGTATCCCGTGGCATGTCATTTATGGTGGGATAATTTAAAGGCTCAAAGAAGGCGTGAAGGTGATGATGAAGTTCTCTCTTGGAGAGCTATGAAGTTGTTGATGAGAAGAAGATTTGTTTCGAGCCACTACAAGCAAGAGCTCTTTCTACAACTTCAATCACTAAGACAAGGTAACCTTTCGGTTGAGGAGTATTTAACCGAGTTTGAAACTCTTCGAATTAGGTGTGATCTTAAAAGAACAGGAAGAACAAGTTATAGTAAGGTTTCTAAGAGGCTTAAATAAAGAAATCAAAGATATAGTGGAGTTGCAACCACTAGAGTCGATGGATGTTGCCATATAAGTTGCCATGAAAGTGGAGCAGCAAGTAAGGAGGAAAGGTAAGGGTGTTTTCAATCGGTACACTCCTAAAACTAACAATTATTACAAACCTCCAGCGAAGGTGGAAGATAAATATATATCTATCAAGTCGTGGCCTCAAAAGAAAGAAGGAGCAGTTAAACCGGTTGTTGAAGAAGAAGCCGAACAAGTGGAAGAAATTTTTGGTTTTCAGGAGAATGACTTCTCCATGGAACCAGACAACTTTTCTGATATCTTAGAGAACATTCACGAGCCAAACAAAGAAGATATGATGGATAACTTTTCATTGGTAGCATGTAATGAAGAAAGACTCCAAAGGGAGATAAAGCTCCAAAAGGCTGAGAATGCTTACTCTCTATCTCATATGTCCGTAAAACAATCATTCGGGTTTGATGGCTCAATCTTGGCAACATCATCCTTTGCTTACGTGGAATATACAAAGGAGCATGAAGAGCTCCTATTGGTACACCATAACAGCCGAGTAGACCGAGAGGATAAAGTCGCTAAACCGCACAAGGTTGTGACCAAAAGGTATGATCCATTTAACCAAGTGATTAATTATCTTCATGAGATTGACTGGATAGATAGTGGATATTTTAGTGATGTTGACATGAACTTTTTGAAGTAGAATTTTGTGGTTGTTTTCGAGCATGCAAATTTTGAAGCTAAGGAACTTCTCTTGCAAAATTATGAACTTGGTTTGCTTAGTTGTAAAATTGAGAAATTAATGAGGGACAACTCATTTGGAATTACACATGATGATTTTAGAAGCTTTTTGAATTTGGATACATTTTGGCTACATGAACCGTGGTCATTGGATACAAAAGCTTGGTGTGATGAGATACTAAATACTCGTGATCTTGAAGTTGGTACAACGGCCTTTAAAAATGTTTTGCTTCCTTGGAATAAGATTATGATTGACCATGTCATTGAGAACAAGGAGAAGTATACAAGTGCGTCGTTTATTTTCTTTCTTAAGATGGAAAAGTTTTCAACCAACCTTATGTTTTGGATGTTATTTTTATCTTGGGATGAACGTTTAGTTTGGGAAGAAACACATGGACAAACTGGGGTTATCAACTTCTCTTGGTGGTTAAATGGTTAACAACTTTTCATCCTTCTAACATGTGGTGATAATGTGAAGTCTTGGTGCCCTAAAGGAGTCAATAGAGAGAACACCGTGGCTATTGGATCTTTGATCAAGAAAATAATCAAATGCAACCCAAACATGACCGAGTATAGTGAATTAGGGAAAAAGATTCATCAAAGGATTGAGAAGGTTTTGGATTTGAGTACAAATCCTTATCAACCATAGGAGAATGACATGATATGGAGGGCCCAAAAATTCTCTTGCCATGAATGTTTACCTAATGTTTTTTTTTTAATTTTGTAGCTCCCTATATCATTGAAGAATTCAACCTTGTTCAGCTCCAATTCTTTCCTTTGAAGTCAAAGCATGGAGACAATACTTGGTTCCGGCACAATTGGACCTCCGACACTTCCTCTGCCATTTTGATAGTCCTCCAAGCCTCCACGTAAGTTGATGTCATCATGAGAAAGGTGAAAAAATTCTCAAGGTTTCCAGAGAGTGGTAGAACATTAAATCTGGACACCGTTTACTATGTCCACCGAAGTGATAACAAAGAGGTCAGTGCAAGAAAATTGCTTGGAAAACTACTTACCCAGTTTGAAGAAATTGGGCCAACCGAGCCACCCGGTACCCTAAACCTTGCAAGGCACATGCAATTTTATTTTAATTACAAACTTTACTCATGGTTTAGGTTTATTTCATTGCTGGGTATGACATGAGTTTTTATGGGTTTCTTATGGGTTTTGTGGGTTTCTTATGAGTTTTATGCGTTTCTTATGGGTTTTTTGGGTTTCTTATGGATTTCTACTTTTTTATTAGCAGCCAACTCTCTCCCTTCACGTTGAGGGAGTTTATTCTCCTCCATGTGATGTTAGTTAGCTGCTAACAAATTGCTAGAATTTTTTTTATTTTTTTTATTTTCAAGTTGAATGTAGTCACTATATTTGGGTTGATTCATTCAACTAAATGTGACTTTAATTTCAGCCTACTTAGAGTCTATAAATACCTCACTCTAGGATGATTGTAATCAGCTTTGTGATATTGAAAATTAGAGTGCATTTGCATTTCTCTGGAATTTATTTCCTAAGCTCCCTTCCGATCGATCTCCGGTGAGTCATATCCGGCCGTCCGAGAAGAACCCAATTCAACTTACTTCCGAGCTAGTGAGTTGAGTTTTTCTTGCTGCTTTCCATTATCCTTGCAAGGAAGAAAGGTTAGTAGTAAGTTCCATTTAGCTCTTCCCTCCGTTTCGTGATCATTATCCTCCATCAAACTCTCTGAAAGTCAGCCATAAATTCCTCATCCCCAAACACATTCCGACCTCCATAAAATCAGCCAACCTTCACCAAAACCATCCTTCCATTGTCAATTTCGTGTCAGAATTCGAGCCATCTTCGCTGCCTCATATTCAGGTTTTTTTGGGTGAATAAATATTTCAGACTCTTATGGTCTGTAAATATCTCGCATTGTTGCCCATATAAATAATGCCTCCATATTTTTAATGTGAAAACAACTGCAGCTAATTCTAGATCATGAGTAGGATAATTTTGCTCATACCCTTTTAATTGCCTTGATGCGTAAGCAATCACCTTTCATTCTTGCATCAATACACAACCTAATCCAATTTTAGAAGCATCACAGTAAATTGTGAATTTACCATCCTCAGTTGGAATTGTCAAAATTGGGACTGATGTCAAATTTTCTTTCAAGTTCTGGAAACTTCTATCACATTCATCTAACCACCAAAACTTAATGTTTTTCTTCGTTAATTGGGTCAGAGGAATTGCTATCTTTGAAAATCCTTCAATGAATCTTCGATAATATCCAACTTAGCATATAACATATGTCGTCTTAAAGTTGATAATACTGCCTTTAGATGCTCCATATGCTCTTCCTCTGTTTGAGAATATCGTCGATAACACAATTATGAATTTATCTAGATACTCCTGGAATACGCTATTCATTAGATCCATAAAGGTAGCAAGAGCATTAGTCAATCCAAAAGACATCACCAAAAACTCGTAATGTCCATATCGAGTTCTAAATGCTGTTTTTGGGATATCTTCCGCTTTGACCTTCAATTGATAATATCCTGATCTTAGATTAATCTTTGAGAACACCCGTGCACCTTGGAGTTGGTCAAATAAATCATTAATCCTTGGAAGTGGATACTTGTTCTTGATCGTTAATTTATTCAATTCTCTGTAGTCAATACACATTCTCAGTGATCAATCTTTCTTCTTAACAAATAACACTGAAGCTCCCCATGGCGAAAAACTTGGACGTCTAAAGCCCTTGTGTACTAATTCCTCCAATTGTGTCTTTAATTCCTTTAATTCTACAGGCACCATTCTATATGGACTTTGATACTGGTTTGGCTCCTGGATATATATCAATTACAAACTCAATTTTTCGATCCAGGGGCAGTCTTGGTAAATCATCTAAAAATACATCTGAGAAGTTTTTTACCACCGGAATATCTTGTAATTTGGTTCCACATTGCATTCGAGTATCAATTATGCTTGCTAAGAACCCTACACAACCGCTTCTCAATAATTGTTGGGCTTTAATAGAAGATATGATAGGTGTTCTGTTGGTACTTTTCATTGCTTGAAAAGAATACCATTCAACATTCGGAGGTTGGAAACATACTATTCTGGCTCTACAATTAATTGTTGCAAAATGCTGAAATAACCAGTCCATTCTCAATATAATATCATACCCTCTCATACCCATAATTATAAAATTAGCTTGTAAGTTTTTACCGTTTACCAAAATAATACAATCCAGCATAACATAATTCAGGTGTAACTGCTCTCCAGATGGCAGCATTACATCATAAACATGTTCAGCTACCACCAGTGAACATTTAATTTTAACCATTAATGTAGAAGATATGAATGAATGAGAGGCACCAAAATCTATCAATGTATAAGCAGTAACGCCATTAACTAAAATAGTACCTGACGCAAATGCAAGTTGTTCTTCATTATCAAGTTCGATAAGTACAAAAACCCTTGGTGCCACCTTTACTTGATCTTTGTTAACTTTTGGACAATCTCTTACAATATGACTAATCTCCTTGCATTTGAAACACCTACTAGTTCCAGCTATGCATTTTCCAAAATGTCGTTTATGGAACTTTGTACATTCTTCAGCTTGAGAAAACCCTTGTACATGTTTTCCTTTCCCTTGCTCAATCTTTCTGTCATTGGGTCGTTTTGTGCCTTTTGATTGCTGGAATGCTTGATTTGGTTGAGGCTGTACTCCTTTAAAAAATTTCCTCTAAGACTCCCTCTGCCTTTGGAATTTTATTTCAGCCTCTTCCACTTCTAGGGCTTTTGTCACCACCATTGAATAAGGAACATTTTTCATTCCAGAGATCTTTACTCCTCTATATATTTCAACTTTCAGCCCTTGAATGAATTGATGTATCTTGAGTTCGTCAGTGGCTACCAGGTGTGGAGCAAAACAAGATAATGCTTCAAATTTTCGTATGTACGATACATATCCAAATTGGCGTAATTGAACAAATTCCACCAACTTACTTGTTCGAACTGCATGGTTGAAATATTTGTTGTAAAAGATCTCCTTAAATTTGTTCCATGACATTTCTTTCACATTTGTGGTTGCTTTAATAGTGTCCTACCAGTAACGTGCATCCTTTGACAGCATAAAGACTGCACAATTAACTTTCTCATCTTCCTTAATCTTGACATAATCATACATATCTTTAATCGTTTGGATCCACTCTTCAACACAAGTTGGATCTGTTGCCTTTCCATCGAAGTTAGGTGGATGAAGTCGTCGAAATCTTTCACAACTTAACTCTCCAGCAGCATTCGAATGAAAACCTCTTTGTTCTTCCTTTGCCATATATCGTTCTAATTGCTGAAACTAACGATCCACTATATCATATAGTTTTTTAATTGCAAAATCTCTGTCTTCCATTTCCCTTCTTTGTCCTCTCGGCATATTGAACTAAGCCTTAACAATTTAGCAACCAATAAATACAAACAATAATATAATCATTAACAAACTTACAGTGTATGAAGTATCTCCATGTGAAGGCTTGTGTTGTTAGGAAGTTTGCAGAAATAATTTTAACACCCGGTGTGCTCTGATACCAAAATTGTGACATCCAATTTTTCCCTTGCTTAATTTTTTTTTTGGAAACACATGTACTAACTTTTAATCAATTTGAAATTCTTGAAATAAAATACAGAGGAAGACTTTTATTTAACTTCATCAAAATTGATTCTATTCGTAATAAGTAACCAAAACATACTTGCACTTTAACTTTAAAATCAAGTTATTACAAAATAGTTATAAACCAAACATAATATTATACATTAGTTTTCAAACAAAATATTTTCATTTACATGGTCGCCCACCCGGTAAATATCCTCTAACAGCCGCAAACTTCCACGGTGGACGTACTTCACCACCTCAAGCATCTATCCACGATAAGTAGAATCCACAATATCTATCTCATCACCTACATTACAAAGCTTATCTAATGAGCCTAACGTTCAGTAAGTTAATCCATAATAATAGACCTTTATGCATATGCTGCTTTATAAAAACAGTGAAATTTTTGTATCGTTCGTTCATTTCTTTTCTTTTCTTTCACTTAACAGTCCAGTTAATGTTGGTAATACCGTCTAGGGGAGAGTATACACCATTTGGTCCAACCTCTTGGGAAAACCAAACTCAAACCCTGTAACGCCCTGTAGCGTACTGTTTCGTAAACTTTGTTTTTCATAAAAAGATGATAAAATTTTTGGTCTACGATCATGCATTTGTAAAACGTAGCAGCGGAAGACTTTGAAACACATTTATAATTTAAATCTCTTTTGGAGGAATACATGATTGCATGATCGTTCTAAAATATATTAAAATAAAAATCCTCCCGTTCGTTGCTTGGACTGTTCTAATGGCCACGTAGCCACGGTCATGGGAGCACTTCGTCAACAGAACGTTACCATCACCTACACCACGAAATTCATCTATGAGCCTAGTGCTCAGTAAGTTAAGCATGAAATGCATGAATGCAAACATGATTTGAATTTGTAAAACATTTTCTTTTCTTTTCATTTGGGGTATTTCTTTACTTTAATTTCCATGCATCCTTATCATTGGGGCTTCCTGACAAGGAACGAGAGACGACAAACTTGAGTTCATCTAAGGGGACAGCCAACTCAAACCCCTTCCCAATGACATTTACGTAACTTTCTCTTTCTTTCTTTCTTTTATCTTCGTCTTTCGTTGGTTATTCGAGCTTAACCTGAATGAACCATTTTCATATTCTGTTTCATATGAAATCTCATGCATGTAAATAGTTCGTAACTTTCTTGAAAACATGATGCATGAGATGCCTATGAACATGCATAATATAGATGTACCAAGCACATCATTAACATGTGTAGCATAAACATAACAATTCATCACATCATAGTAAATATCAATTCCAATAACATTTCGTAAGTTACATTAGCTTAACTACTTAACAATTGCTAGGAGCATATACTTATTCCGTTTTGACATAAACGAAATCTTTGTGATAGTAACATAATTGCAACTTGCTATCCAAAAACATGACATTCATAAATCAATCAACACTTCAAAACATATCTTTGAGCCAAATACCATCATTCAACATATTCTATCTAAACACTAAACAATTCATGACATAAGAAACAAGCATAACCTAACACTTCATGGTGTAGGCCCAAAGAGGCAGAACACAAACATAGCATTACTTACCTTAAGTCTTTAGCAATTAAGAAAAACACATAATCAATGTCGTTTAATCACTTCACAACCTATAAATAAAATAACTATTAATCGTAATCCGGATTATTGTTCACTGTTTTTCAGCAACTTCAAAGTATCATAACTTATTATATACAACTCCAAATGTCTTCATTTTAAAGCTCAAATCTCACTCAATGTGTCTATGTTAACGTGGTAAAAGGCCTTTGCCGTTGGATTAGTCTAACATAAGGTGTGAATACAAAACCTGAAACTAGACAGATTTTCTAGTTTTCAATCATTTTTGTATAACATTGACAAATATGAACTAATTCATTTTATCTTTCCTATATATCCACACCTAAGCAATTACAATATGATTAAATATCATTTTGACAGAACGATAAACCATAAATTCCAAATTTCGTGCACTTTAAATAACTAATTATTAAACCACTCTTTATTACTAAGAAAATCACAATTATTCTTTAACTAATTATACTATTAATCATGATTAATCTATAACAACATATGAAATTATTCTTACCACAATATTCTTAGCTCAATTGAATCCTCTTGATGAGATGAACATTTCTTCTCAAGGAATTGGAGGCCAAATATCTCTCCTTTACCTCCAATTTTCACTATTTTCTCTCTAAAACCCCCTCTCCATTTTTGCTCATTTTCTCCCTTTCTCTCTCTCCAGCCACGAAAATGGCTGATCCTCAGCCATTTCTCACATTTTTCAGATAGATTTTAGGATGAATTTACCTTTTAGTCCAACTTATCCTTTTAGGTTTACCATTTTGCCCTTATATGTCTCTTTAATTGCTAAAATACTACACTTATCACCATTTAATCATACATATTTTAATTAATCAATCTAGATTAGTACTAAGCTAATTCTTAAGATTAACATAATTAATCATGATTATTAAACCTTAATTACCCCTTAATCACTCACTAATTATGCTTTAATCACAATTAGTCACTAATCAAATAGGGACACGTGACACTTTCTTATTGCTTCTCTACTTTAAATTACCAAATCATATTTGTATCTAATAATATTCTTGGACTAAGATTTATGCAAATAATATCATTGATTAAGGAGAAAATCTAGTGAAGGTGACATATCCTTTAAGCATAAAGTGTAATTTTACTTGCTATCATTTTGATGCTAATTTCTCTAACCTTAGCTTTTTCATCTTTAACATTTATTTAAATATTTTAATTATCTTAAAAGTAAGCAATTTTCTTTTCGGGTATTACAAACCCCGCCCAACATATACCTATTTATGTACATTTCTTTCATTTCACTCTTTCACTGGTTTGATCGTTGAAGGTACCACGGGAGAGAGTAGACACCATTTGGCCCGACTTGTACCCGACTTGTACCCGGTTTGGTCTTCTCTTGTGTCACGGCCTTGATCTCGTTCCCCATTTCCCATGTGAGGAGATACTTGGGTTGCTCCTAGTCTTTCAGAGTAGATTTCTCCATTATTATTTTGTGCACATCATTTCCTACAAAAAGGGGGAATATGAATTCCGGAGACCGAGTCTTTGGAGGGAAAAACTCCAATTCAAATCTGAAGATTACAAGCTGCAAAAGGGGGAAATGATGTACCCGACTTGTAATCTGAAGATTACAAACTCCAATTCAATTCCGGATACCTCAAGGAGCCATCACCCGAGCCCGAGCTAAGGAGTTGTGTTTTAGGTTACTTGTGTTTTAGGTTTTCAAGTGCAGCAACATATTGATCAAGTTTTTAAATAAGGCTAAGAATTTAAGGTAAGTTAATGTTGCATGTGATTGGCCCTAAATGGGACTACATTACAAAAATTAAGATTTTATTATTTTGGAATATTCTGGATTGTTTGGGGTGTAATGGAAAATACGCCGACCTCAATTTATTTAAGGATATGTTTGTGTGCCTTGTTTGATGATTGATTGATTTTTGGTGTTAGAATGAAGATACATGTTTAGAATGCTTGCAATGTTTGAATTATATATTTTATTGCATGTTAACATGTTCATGCATTTTAATTGTTCATGCATCATGGTTTTAAGAAAAATACAAAAATGATTTGCATTCATGATTTTCATGATAATATGCAATAGGTCATTGAGGGAGGAGCTCGAGTTAAACTGCCTCAAGGGAGGCCAAATGGTGTCTACTCTCTCCCGTGGTACCTTCAACGATCAAACCAATGAAAGAGTGAAATGAAAGAAATGTACGTAAATAGTTATATGTTGGGCGGGGTTTATAATACCCGAAAAGAAAATTGCTTACTTTTAAGATAATTAAAATATTTAAATAAATGTTAAAGATGAAAAAGCTAGGGTTAGAGAAATTATCATCAAAATGATAGCAACTAAAATTACACTTTATGCTTAAAGGATATGTCACCTTCACTAGATTTCCTCCTTAATTAATGATATTATTTGCATAAACCTTAGTCCAAGAATATTATTAGATACAAATATGATTTGGTAATTTAAAGTAGAGAAGCAATAAGAAAGTGTCACGTGTCCCTATTTGATTAGTGACTAATTGTGATTAAAGCATAATTAGTCGGGTCTTCTTCTTGGAGGCGCATTCGGAGGGGCCCTAAATGGGGGAATAACAGCCTCCGATCTTTGAAGAAAAGTATCACACCTTCTATTGAGCTCATCTAGCTGGCCTTGGATGCTAGATCTTGGGATTTCCGATCTCGGGGTTGGAGTAGTTTGTACACTTGGGGTATTTTGTATATCCGACTCCCGATTGTGGTTGTAATGAAAACCACTTTTTTGTACGTGGAAGGAATAACCTTTTACCGCAATATTCTGTATCTGGTCAATCTGCATCCATCTTCCATCTCGCATGCACAACCCCCAAACCATCCGTGACAAATTTTCCAAATTAGGCAAAATTCTTTTACCCTTATCCATTTAAAAAACCTCCAAATTTCAGCCCAAAACTCACCCCCGTTTCCAAGATACGATCATTTCAACTTCATCCCTGTTTTCTCGGATCTAACGAGAAAACCCTAATTTTTCCTACCAACCGCCTTCACCATTTTTGGCATAATTCTCATTCCATCGGTGAGATCCTAATAATTTTTTAAGGACTCATTCTACACTTATTCACCAAGATACCCTCTAAATTTCATTAAAAATATCACTCCGGTTTGCGAGATCCAAGTGTCCAAAGTTCATCCCGAATCTGATTTTTTGGGTAATCCCTAAAAATCCGCCGATCCAAAATATTTCCATTATTTCCATCACTTATTTTCGTGTCATTTGGTATCAGAGCCAAACATCTCTTCCCACCTTCCCTTCCCTCTGATTTTTAACTATTTTGAAGATTAAAGAATGACGACAAGAAGTGGTTTTCATTACAACCACAATCGGGAGTCGGATATACAAAATACCCCAAGTGTACAAACTACTCCAACCCCGAGATCGGAAATCCCAAGATCTAGCATCCAAGGCCAGCTAGATGAGCTCAATAGAAGGTGTGATACTTTTCTTCAAAGATCGGAGGCTGTTATTCCCCTATTTAGGGGCCCTCCAAATGTTCCTCCAAGAAGAAGACCCGGTAATGGGTTGAGAAGACTCCGTCACCAAGCACCCGAGGGCTCAGATGATTATTTCGGTCACCATGAGCAACAAAACCGAGAAGATGAGTTGAGACACATCAAGGTAACCATTCCAACCTTTAATGGTTCGAGATAATGCATCGGCAACAATATTTTCGTTACCTTTATGTACTTTATAACATATGGAAACGTTTCAATAAACTCCATCCACCTGGCGTGCCTCTTGTGTAATTTTTCTTGTGACTTCAAATGCTTCAAACTTTCATGGTTAGAATGAATAATGAATTCCTTTGGCCACAAATAATGTTGCCATGTTTGTAGAGTCCTCACTAAAGCATACCACTCCTTGTCATATGTTGGATAATTTAAAGCAGCTCCATTAAGTTTTTCATTAAAGTAAGCGATTGGCTTGGAATCCTGTATTAAAACATCACCAATACATTTTTCCCGACGCATCACATTCAATTTCAAATACTTTATCAAAATTAGGTAACACAAGTAATGATGCACTAGTAAGTTTATCTTTTAGAAGGTTAAAAGCGTGTTCATGAACTTTGTTCCATTTAAATTCAGCATACTTTTTAACAAGATCATTCAACGGTGCCGCGATAGTACTAAAATCTCAAACAAACCTTCTATACAAACTTGCCAATCCATGGAAACTCCTAACCTCACTTGCATTCTTTGGTCTCGGCCACTCTAGAATCGCCTTAATCTTCTCTTTATCTATCAAAATCCCTTTTGATCCTACGACAAAACCAAAAAAAAAACTACTGAATCCATGCAAAAAGTGCACTTCTTCAAGTTAGCATAAAGTTGATTTTCTCGTAATGCAATTAAAACCAAATTCAAATGTTCAACATGTTCATCTAAGGTTTTGCTATATATTAATATATCATCAAAGTATATAACAACAAATTTTTCGATAAAAGCTCTTAGCACATGGTTCACTAATCTCATAAAAGTACTTGGTGCATTAGATAATCCAAACGACATTACTAACCACTCATAAAGACCATACTTAGTTTTAAAACTGATTTTCCATTCATCTCCTTCTTTCATCCGTATTTGGTAGTAGCCATTCTTTAAATCTATTTTTGAAAATAAACAGGAACCATGCAATTCATCAAGCATGTCATCTAACCTTGGAATAGGATGTCAATACTTTATCGTGATCTTGTTGATAGCTCGACAATGAACACACATTCGCCAATTCCCATCTTTCTTTGGAACTAAAATCACAAGAACCGAGCATGGACTAAGACTCTCTCACAAAACCCTTCTCTACTAGCTCGTCTATTTGTTTTTGGATTTCTTTTGTTTTTTCAGGATTAGCTCGGTAGGCTAGTCTATTGGGTATTGAAATCCCAGGCATAAAATCAATTTGGTATTCGATTCGTCTTAAAGGAGGCAACCCACTTGGAACTTCTTTGGGAAACACATCTTCAAAATCCTTTAAAAGAGTAGAAACAACAATTGGAAACAAAGAAGTTAGCTCGTTAGTAGAAAGATAAATATCCTTGTACAATAGTACAAGTACTTGTTGCCTTGCTAACATCACACTTTTCACCTCACTTTTTCTCGCTGTTTCATTCATTTTCTCATTCTCTTGTTTTCTCTCTTTGCCTTTTTTTTCACTCTCTTCTTGTTTTCTCTCACACTCTATTTTTCTCTCATCACACTTTTTTCACTCTTTTGCTCACATATTGACTTTTCTCTCATTTTGAAATCTATTATAATTTTCTCTTGATCTTCATTAGCTTCCCACGGTTTATGTGGCTTGATAATGATTGTCTTACCATGTTGAACAGAGTTATACTCGTTCTTGAACCCATTATGCTTGACTCTTCGATCAAATTGCCATGGTCTTCCTAATAAAATATGTGTTGCTTGCATAGTAACCAAATCACAAAGAACTACATCATGATATTTCCCAATGGACAGAGCAATTTTAACTCGTTTAGTAACTTTGACTTCACCGTAATCGCTCAACCACTGTAGCTTATACGGATTGGGATGCTTTTTGGTTTCCAATCCCAACTTATCCACTAACAAAGTACTAGCAACATTAGTGCAACTCCCACTATCAATTATTAAACTACATACCTTGTTATTCACGTGGCATCTAGTATGAAATATGTGTTCTCTTTGTACTTCATCTCCATCGTCCTTGGCTTGAACGTTAAGCATGCGTCTAGTGACTAAAAGTTCTCCTCTCACGGGTTCCTCTACCTCCACATCGCTACAGTCTTCTAGTGGGGGCATATCGCCATCACTTGAGTCCTCACTTTCAACCTTGTTATCACGTATTACCATTATTCTTTTATTCGGACAATTCAAAGCATAGTAGCCGAATCCTTGACAACAAAAGCATTTAATTTCTCGAGCTCTAGTTGTTGGAGTAGTTTCAGCCTTACCTTTTATAGAAGCATTATTTGAGGTAGTTATTATCTTTCCCTTGAAATCTTCCTTAGGCTTTATAGTTTGTTTCTTGTGCCTCCAAGTTGATTTCCAATTTGAATTTGAAAAAGAACCACCCTTTGAATTTCCCTTTGATTTCAATTGTTGTTGCACCTTGTGTAATAATTCCTCTATGTCTGCATAGTGCTGCATGTCGACTATGTTATAAATTTCTCTATTCAATCCTCCAATAAAACATGCCATGGTTGCGTCCTCGTCTTTCTCAATGTTGGCTTTCATCATAGTTGATTCCAATCTTCCACACTTTTGGAACCTTATTTTTAGTTCTTGCAATTTCCTACAAAGATCGTGATGATAATGACTAGGAACAAATCTCTTACGCATAAATATTTTCATTTCTTCCCACGTGGAAATGGGTCTTTCGTCGTGCCTTCTCTGAGTTCTCACTAGTTGATCCCACCATGTACTTGCATAGTCCATGAATTTCATTGAGGCCAACTTGATTTTATTTTCTTCGGTATAGTTGTGACAATCATAAATATGATCTACCTTTCTTACCCATTCCAAATATGATTCGGGATCACTTTTATCATGAAAAGAAGGAATCGTCAGCTTGATGTTGCGTAGGTTGCCATTTTCTCGGTTTTTTCTTGGATACCGCTCCTTTTTGTAACTGTTGCTCTCATTCTCGGACTCAACTTCTTGCTCTATTTCTTTATTATTTCCTCGTGCAAGGCTACTAGTTTGAACCTCTAACATATTAAATCTCATTTCAATTTTTTTTATCTGTCCGTGTATGGATTTGGTGTAGGCCTCTGGATCGACAATAATTCAGCTTTCATCCATACTCATTTCTCAATATAAGAAGCAAAAGAAACTGTTAGCAAATAAATAAAAAATATACGCACCTCACTCACTCCCTCACGTGTTTACATTCAATTAATGTCACTCACACTCGTATTTATCTCAATTAATGGCTTGTATAAAATAGTCTCACACTCTTGCCTTTTCCTCTCAATTTTCTCTTTTAGTTCTTTATGTAAGAACCCAATTCAAGAGAAATATTCAGCAAGTAAAAACAATCAAGATCAAACTTTTAAGCCAAAAATTCAAACTTCCAAGATCGTCAAAGTCAAACTATTTTGAAGAAATAATGCGATCCAAGGAAAACGTGTGTATAATGATGAATGATGATAATGAAGTATTGTTCTAATGATGTAAGAGCAATAAAGGCAAGGAATAACTTTAAAGTCACCAAATTAAAAGAAATAACTTTGAAACAAATATTGATGACGGAAGTTAGTAAGCTCTTTTTGAAGTAACGAGATTTTTTTTTTGATAATGGTAGTAACAAAGACAATAAGCAAAAAAAATCGTTCTTTTTTTTACTTTTTTTTTTGCTGTCTTTTTCCTTTTTTTTGCACAATAATTCTTTTTTCACGTTTTTTTTTTCAGACGATTTTTTTTTTGCTTTGCTTTTTTTTTCCTGATCGAAAGATAGGAAATAATAAAATAATGACGAATAAGAAAAGATAGAAGATAGGAAGTAAGGAAATAAAGAAGAATAAAAAAGCTTAAATAAAGATAGAAACTTGAATAAAGGAGCCAAAGCTCTGATACCAAATGATGAGAACCACGGGTATATCAAACTTGAGACCCTTCAATAATGCGGAAAAAGATACTTAGATCGCATTTGAATCAAGTACTAGTAACTTGACCCCAATCGAACCTTGTCGATAGAACATAAGTTATCAAACAAGGAGCTTCACCCAGACTGAACTTGTCGGTAAAAACCATAGCAATCAAATTTGATCTATCAAGAATTAACTTGATGAAGATCAAGTTATTTGCAAAGAACCAAAGAGAAAATCTCTCCAAAACAGTCAAGGTGAATTAATCATAAAAGTTGTCCCCCATTACAATAGCTTAAACGCCTTTAATTAGGTTACACACTTTCTAAACTAACAACAAGTAAATTAGGAAATAGAAAGTAATTAAGAAACTTAATAAAATAAAAGAAAGAATTTTTGGAATTGTTGCAAGGCACTTCTATTTTGGTAAGTTGTGTATTTTGCCAAGCAAACGATGTCCAATTTTTATGATCTAGCCCATTACGAAAAGGTCTTGAAAGCAGCTACAACTTTGATAATAAAACGTTTTAAAATAACTTTGGGAAGATTGTTGAATCTGCCAATCCATTCATACTGGTCAAGTAAAAGTTTGATTTAAGGAAAGTTGCATGTACTTTCCTATTTCCTTTGTCCATTCAATATCTTTTATTAGGCTTGGGCTCTTGGGCTTGTGTGCTTGACCACCTTGTATGATGTCAATATCTTCTTCAACACTTAACATAATAAGCATTTTATTCTGATGTTGAATAGATTCTTTCATTTCAATTTCTTCCACTAAACAACATATTGCTTCATGCATTTTCTAAGGGTGGAGGAAAGAAGGTAAAGTTTATGGTGAGAAATTTGGTTCGGTTTAACCTAAGGGAGAAAGGATTTCCAAAGCAAGGGGGTTCAAAGCTAGCACCGAGGACCGATAGACTTTTTCAAGATTTTGATGAAAGTAAATAAAAATGCCTTCAAGCTTGAGCTAACCGGAGAAAATAGAGTTTCAGCCACACTCAATGTTAAAGGACTATCTCCTTATGTTGGTGATGACGTTGGGGAAAAGGAGGAAGAAATTTACCCCTTGGATTTGAGGGCAAATCCTCAACAATCCTGCGAGTATGACATGCCACGAGTTGAACCATCCATCGCCAATCCGAGAGAGGCCACCACCAGAGCTCGGGCTCGGGAATTTTCTATCAAGTTTGTTCCTTTTGCAGGGGAGCCAATACAAGGACTCAATATATATTGGAACCTACCTTGGAGGACAAAGAAAAGCCCAATCCACTCAATTTTGATGTCAAGACACGACCCAATTGGTCTATGTTCCCTTTGAAATACAAGATGTAACACTTAGCTTGAGGATTAATTTTTACAAACAAACTTTAGATTTATATTTGAACTTTTGTGCATGGCCATGTAAGGCCCATTTAGGCGCCAACTTGGCTGTCTTTTGGTGGAGAAGGGACCACATGCTAGTTGTCAAAGCAACCAAGAATGGGGACCACTTTTTGGATTCGGCTCAGTTGGACCTCCGAAGCTGTTTGAGCCTTTTTGAAGATCTTCCCAACCTTAAATCACAACAACGTCTTCTGACAAAAGGTAGCTACTTCCTCAAGCTTTCCAAAGAGGGGTGATACGTTAAAATCAAATTCTTTTTCCTAGTCAGCTACAGCAATTACCGAGACCCAGTGCAAGCAAGCTACCCGGCTTGGACTTCTCAACTTCTTTGCCACTAATTCGGCCCAAGTCCAAATTAAAAAGGAAGCTAGGGTTTGCAGCCAAAGAAAAGGAGAAATACAGCTACTCACGTGGCTGAAGCTATTCTTGGGAAGAAATCAAAGGTTTCACCATCTTTCCTTCTACTTAATGGGCCAAAGCGGGAAAGTTTGTAAGCCATCCAATTTGGCACATTCTTACTTACCTTTCAGTGCTAGGATTTTGTAAATGACTAGTCAAATTCCCCCCTTTGCAGCTTGTAATGTTCAGATTTGAATTTAGAAGATTTTCTTTTCAAATTGTGAATCTCCCCCTTTAGAATTTTTCCCTCCAAAGACTCAGTCTCCGGAATCCATATTCTGGCTACAAAGAGACAACCAGAGTTTGTCATCCTTCCGAGCTAGGACGACCTATCCTTATCACATTTCTCCAACCATCTTCATGGTCTAAGGGTGAGAGTGTGGATTATCAGCTCAAGCACCCATTTTTTTATGTGAAAGGAACCACCTTTTACCTCAATATTCTGTATCGGTCAATCCGCATTCGTCTTCCATCTCACATGCACAACCCCCAAACCATCCGTGAGAAATTCACCAAATTTGGAAGAATTCCTCTACCCTAATTCATTTAGAAAACCTCCAAATTTCATCCCCAAACTCACCCTCGTTTCCAAGATACGATTGTTTCAACTCCATCCCTGTTTTCTCGAATCTACCGAGAAAACCCTAATTTTTCCTACTAACCGCCTTTACCATTTCCGGCATAGTTTTCATTCCGTCCGTGAGATCCTAATCATTTTTAAAGGACTTATTCTACACTCATTTACCAAGATACCCTCCAAATTTCATTAAAAATCTCACTCCTGTTTGCGAGATCCAAGCGTCCAAAGTTCATCCCGAATCTGATTTTTTGGGTAATCCCTAAAAATCCGCCAATCCAAAATATTTCCATTATTCCCGTCACTTATTTTCGTGTCAGGTTGGCATACATGGCATGATTGGCTCTTCTTGATGGATTTACTAATTTTCTCATGCATGCTCTTCACCAACTCCTTCTTAGTCATGAAAAGGTTGGATTTGGTTTCAACCTCCTTCCGAGAGGCTTGATTGCCCTCCCTTCAAACTTGAAAGAGTAATGGTTTGTAGAACCATCATTGAAGACTCTCCGGTCATATTGCCACGGCCTACCCAAAAAAATGTGGCTTGCACTAATCGGCACCACATCACAATGGACCTTATTCTTGTAACCGCCAATCGCAAACGCCAAGTGTACTTGCTTTGAGACTTTGATGTCTTCCTTGTCATTCAACAATCTTATTTTTGTAAGGGTTTGGGTGCGACAAGGTTTCAAGACCTAGTTTCTCCACAAGATCTCGTGAAATCACATTGGTGCAACTCCCACTATCTATTATAGAGAGCACACCTTTCCTTGAATAAGACACCGGCTATGGAATATGTTCTCCTGCTGAAGATCTTCATTTCGAACTTGGGAAGAGAGCACTCTTCGGATCACCATCAAAAGTGGCCCTTCTTGCGCATAGTAGATTTCCTCCTCGGGTTCTAGTTCTTCACTAACCTTTTCCATCATTTCATCTTCGCTTTAAACTTCATTAGTGCCCTCCCTAAGAACTATGACTCTTTTGTTGGGGCATTGAGAAGCGATGTGGCCTAACCCGAGGCACTTGAAGCACATGATCTCCCTTGATGGAGGCCGATTGTCTCCATTACTAGGCTTCACTTCACCTTCCTTCTTTTGAATCCATGGTTTCACAAATGGTGGCTTATCCTCCACCTTTGAAAAAGGCTCGTAAGGAGGGGTGATTTTGGGAGCAAATCGGTTAACCACCTCCTTTTCTTTCCTCTTCACTTGCCTTTCCACTTTCGTGGCAAGTTGAATGACCGCATCCATGGTATCAATCGGTTTTAGCTCCACTATGTTTCCAAATATTCTTGTTCAAACCTCGTAAGAACCCTGCAATGATCTGCTCTTCGGGCGCTTCAAGGTCACACTGAATTCTAAGGGTCTCAAATTCGGTCAAATACTCTTCCACCGAAAGAGTTCCTTGTGTTAAGGATTGAAGTTGAAGGAAGAGTTCTTGTTTGCAGTAGCTTGAGACAAACCTCCTCCTCATGAGCATTTTCATGGCTCTCCAAGAGGGAATGTCATCCTCTCCATCTCGTCTCCTTTGGGACTTCACATTATCCCACCATAAACTAGCATAACCTGTGAGTTCCAAGGAAATTAATTGCAATTTCAACCTCTCTAAATAGTTGTAACAATCAAATATTTTTTCCACTTTTTCAACCCAATCAAGAAACACATCTCCATTTCAAGAACTATTCAATGATGGAATGGTTACCTTGATGTTTTTCATCTCGTCTTAATGGTTGGGTCGTTCAATATACTCAAGATCCTCTTCGGAGTCCTTTAAGACTAGGTGTTGAGGTCTTCTCACCCCATTCCCGGTTCTTCTTCTTGGAACGGGAGTTTCAGGAGGTCTCATTGGAGGAAAGTGTAACACCTTTGCTTTTTGTGTATGGTACAGTGATTTTGTGATTTAGTTTTGATGGTACAGTAAATTAGAAGTTGTGATCAATGAAGGAAAAAAAATTTTTATGTGTATGAAAGGTTTGAAGGAAAGTTAAAATAAATAAAACTCTCAATCATAAGATTAACCTAAGCTAATTAGTGATTATTAGAATGGACACCTCCTACTTGAATGGACACCTCATGCTTTCCTCCACCTCCACCTTAATTTTCTGTGTAAAAAATAATATAAATCAAATTTTTATTATTAAAGTTAAATAAATATGATTGGTGAATTTTGGAAGCAGCTTAAGTGGGGTAGAATGAGGAGAAAACACTTCATGCTTTCTCCACCTCCTCAGTTTTTTTATGAAGAGGGTTTCCAATCAGATGAGAAAACCACGAAATTCATCTCCTTCTCTCAAGTTCTCTCTAGTTTTGTAGGAGAAAAGTGAACATTTAAGGATAGTTGAAGTGTGTGAGGGTATTTAGTACATAAAAGGGAGATTTAGTGCAATATTGAAGCAAGAAAAGAGGAAAACAGGGAAACCACGAATTCGGAAACTTTGGTGCAAGTTTTTTTTTCCTCTAAGGTATAAATTCTTACCCTATATTGATATCTTAGTGCTTGGGTTGCTTCAGAATGGTTGCTAGTGCATGAATTTTAAGTTGTATCAAGATTTCCTAATTTCGGACAAATTAGTGCAGTTTTAGAATTTGAATTGTTACAAGGTTTTTGAGTGGTAATTTGATTTTACTCTCTTCATATGACTTAAAGTAGACATCTTCACAAAGATTATGACACTTGAATCATCGTAATTAAACTTGTGTATCTCAAGTTATAGTTGTTGGAAGTTACTAAAAAATAGAGTATATCTGAGATTGCTCACTCAAATTTCTTTTATGTATTAAGGTTACCAAGTGATAAGTGTTGGAGATTAACGGATTAAGTGATCAACTTAAAGCTAAGGACTTCAAGTAAGTAACTCTGAATGTATTTGGCCCAATTGGGACTACAATACAAAGAGTAGACTTTATGGATTATGATTTGAATTGATTAGGTGCTAGATTAAGTATGGACAATATTATGTTAGTGTGTATTGCACAATACACCAACCCAAACTCTTGAGATTGTTTGTGTGCTTGTTTGCAATTGTTTGATGATTGATATGTTAAGTTAAATTTAATATTATCATTATAGGTTATTAGAATGTTGTATGTCATGCATATGTACAATTGATCATGCCTCATGTTTTATGAAAAGAACAAAAATATTTTACATGAATGGTTTTCATGATGATTTAACCAGATATTGTAGAGGGAGTGGAGTAAGGCTATCTTGAGGGAGGCCATACGGTGCCAAATCCTCTATTTCGTAATCTTCAATATTCGATATATAAAGCATGTAAGTATCAAGCTATGGGTGGGATGGAATGAGTTGTCTTATTGATCGGGCCATATGGTGCTCATGAACTGTCCTAAATTGACCAAATGGTGTTTATTGGGCTGCCCGTGAAGAGGACCAAATGGTGTTTTTCCCTCCCTGTACGTTGTGACGCCAACACCAACGTAAAAGTATCAAGAAATCAAATGAAACAAAAATGGAACATGTTTTAAGAATTGCATATTCATGTAGGCATTAAGGAATCATGTATGGTTATTTACTGAGTCTTAAGCTCATTAGCTTAAGCTTTGTATTGTAGGTGATGAGATTAGTGGTGGGGAGGTTTTTCCTTTTATCAATGATACAACGTGGTGGAGGAAGTATAGCCGGTGCAGATGCTTGGATCGTTAAGTGACGACCGGTGAGAGATGTATTTTGATGTTTAGTGTTTTAAAAAAAAATGTTTTGAAATGTGTAATGTTTAAAAGAGATTGATAATACATATTTATCAAAGTTTGTAAACTAACCTTATGTTTTAAACGAATACAATGTTTGATTAAGAAAGTTTATATGGTTAATTGGTGTTCTTATGGAATGGATTTAACTATCATTAAGTCTTCCGCTGTAGTTTTTACAAAATGTGTTAAAATAATATTTTCTTCTGCATAAAAAGCAAGTATGAAAATGAGATGTGACAGAAAGACAGCCTCCAACCTTTGGTGTCACAGAAAATTAAGCTTTCTTAAGCATGAGGTGTCCATTCAAGTAGGAGATGTCCATTCAAGTAGGAGGTGTCCATTCTACTAATCACTAATTAACTTAGGTTAATTTTATGATTGAGAGTTTTATTTATTCTAACTTTGCTTCAACTTCATACATGTAACATTTTGTTCCCTTCATCTATCACAACTTCTAATTTACCGTACCATCAAAACTAAATCACAAGATCATTGTACCATACACAAAAAGTAAGGGCCTAAGGTTATTGAGCTTTGTGTTTAAGGCTTATGGCTTAGCATTTAGGGCTTAGGGCTTAGCGTTTATGGCCTATAGATTAGTGTTTATGGTTTATGGCTTTTAATTTAGGGATATTGCTTGATACAAATGTATCTACATACAAATACGCCAGCGAGATGTAACAAACTTATAGTAGATACAAATGTATCTACATACAAATACAACTACATACAAGGTAGTAGTAGATACAATTATACCTACATACATACCCACACTAAAAAACAAGATTGGGATAATTTTCCCACAACAAAAAAGAGCTGGACGATGCGCCAGCGAGATCTACGGCAAATACGCCAAACTCTGTAGACTGATTTCTGAAGATGATTCGTCAGACTCCATTTTGAGAGGCTGCTTCAGAGGAAGATGATGCCGATTGATTGGCTGAGACAAGAATTTGTTCTTCATTTGAAGATTCTCTGAGCTTGAGGAGTTGGCTCTACATGGATAATTTAATAGATTCTGCCACTAGACATGATTCGATGGGCTTGGTGAACCAATAATTGGGTCTGGCTTCCAAAACATTCATGAGACGCCAGCCATTTACTATTTTGAGAATAAGCAGTTCTTCCTCTGTAAGGGAAGGAAAGCATTGCTTGATGAATTTAATAATTTCATCAAAGAGATTAGAAGAATTATCCTAAGCAATAATTGGCTCAATACCGCTTTTGGAAGCAGTGCTATTCTGAGGAGCAATAATTGGCTCACTATTGATTTTTGAAACATTATTGGACCCAGCTGGCCATTGATGAGAAACCGAATTGTCGGTATTAATCATCGTATTTGAATTATTGTTGGACCAATTTGTCCTTTTAGCTGACTTTGTAATTAAAGTCTGGCGAGAAATGTCTCGGCTATGCCTTTTGAAGATGAATTTCTTCTTCTTATTCGAGAAATTATCTGGCTCTGTAATTAGAGCTGTATTGCAGATATCCGCATTATTGACTGGATTTTTCCCTTTATTGGGATGAGAGGAAAGGCGAGGCATTGCTCGACTTTGAACACTCCCTGAATTGGAAGGGAATTGAGAAATTGCCATTCTGTTGTTTTTTTTCTGACTAATCATTCTGTAAAAATTCACGAGAAAGGAAATCAGGTCAAGAATTATTGATACCTTTAATATATTCTATATCAAAATCAAACGCAGATAATTTTGTTTGCCATCTAGCAAAAATTTGTTTTGAGGAAAGATTTTTGACATCTTTTTTTAAAATTTGTTTTATTGCAGAACAATCGATTCGTAAAAGAAATTTTTTATTTAATAAATCATCTTGAAATTTGATGATACATTTAACAACGGCTAAAATTTCTTTTTTAACTGTTGAATAATTTATTTGAGCGTTTCGCCAAGTTCCAGAGTGAAACCGAATCAATTCTTCTTTTTGAGAATGAGGATTAATTTGTTTCAAAATTCCACCAAAGCCTAAATTTGAAGCATCGGTTTCAACAATTTTAAAATAATCTGGATCTGCTAAATTTAAGCAAGGTAAATTTTTTATTTTAGCTTTTATTAAGCGAATTATGGAACTATGATTTTCTGTCCATGCTGGAGGATTCTTTTTTAATCTGTCATACAGAATTGAAGTATCTAAAGAAAGATTTTTATAAAAATCAGCCATGTAATTAAGGCTTCCCAAAAATCTTTGTAATTGAGACTTTTCTAAAATTTCATCTGGGAATTTAGAGTCAAATTCAATGCTTCTATTAATAGGAACAATAGTTCCTCTATCAATATTATGACCGAGAAATCTAATAGAGGTTTGAAACAGCTTCATTTTAGGTTTAGATATTACCAAACCATTCTTCTTTATAATAAATTTTAAACATTTTAAATGTTTAAAATGCTGATGAATAATTTTAGAAAAGACTAAAATATCATCAATATAGACAATTATGAAATCAGAATAAGAATTAATGATTTCATTCATGATATTCTGAAATTCAGATGGAGCATTTTTTAATCCAAAAGGCATTACGTTCCATTCATAATGACCAAATGGTACTGTGAAAGCGGTTTTATACTTATCAGATTCATTAATTTGAATCTCCCAATAACCAGATTTTAAATCGAATTTAGAAAAGATTTTAGCGTCATAAAGACGATCTAATAAATCTTTTTTATTGGGAATAGGATACCTAATCCATTTGAGACAATCATTAAGGGGTTTATAATTAATTACTAATCTTGGAGTACCGCGCTCCTTTTCAGCAGTGTTATTAACATAGAACGCTGTACAACTCCATGGGGAGTAGGATTTTCTTATTAATCCTTTGGATAATAAGTCTTCGATTTCTTTTTTGCAAAGAAAAAGGAGATCCGGTTTCATTTGACTCGGACGAGATTTAGTTGGAATTAATTTTTCAGAAAAATCATCATTATATGGAAGAGGGATTATATGCTGTTTTCTATTCCAAAAAGCATTGGGAATATCACTGCATATTTCAGATATAAATTCTTTTTCTAATAAAGAAATTTGGTCCTTTATTTTTCGAGTTTGTAACTCTTCATTAAGAGATAAAAAGTGATTTCTGATTTTAATAAATTAATTTGTTGTTCCTTATGATGAATGAGGTCTTGATTAGTCACATTAATTTGTGATCCGGGAATAAATTGAAAGGTTACTGATTGACCATTATAATGGCCACTAAAGCCAGAATGATCTAATTTATCCCAAGGTAAAGTTTGGGAAATTAAAGGAGTTCCTAAAATGACCATTTGGGATAAGTTCTTAATTAGAACGAAATGATTGGGAATGCAAATCCCATTATTGCAAATAATAGTATTAGTTAATTTATAATTGATTTTCATTTTTTTACCACTTGCATTAGAAAGGGCTTGAGTTGATTTCTCAAAATATTGGGTAGGAACTAAACCTTCCTGAATACAGTTTAAATCGGCTCCTGTGTCAATGAGAGCTGGAATATTTTTAATAGAATATTCTTTATTAATAACGATAGTTATGTTGATAAACCATTTTGTTGGGTTTTGATTTTTTATTAGATTAAGATATTCATTAGAATGATTATTATTATTGGAAGAGATTAGTACTTCAATGAATTGTTGTTCTAATTTAAGATTGCTTTCTTGAAAATAAAGCATATCAGTTTTTATTTGAGATATTTCTTTTTTAATATTATTGATTTCTTCTTTTAAATCTTTTATTGTGAAAGAGGAAGAAGTAGAAGTATTATCTAATCTTTTGAACACTTCTTTTAAAGAATAGGCTTCTCCAATTGAGGTAGAAGTGGGAGTAGTGTTATTATTAGCTAGATAATTTTCTAGAAGTTTTCTTCGAATTGAAGAGTCTTCGATTTGATCAACTAGATATAAATATTCTGTTTGTTTTTCAGATAAAATATTTATTGACAAACCATTCATTTCAATAATTGCTTTATAATAATCATTGGATCTTTCTAAGCTATTGTTTGCAGATTTGATTAAGTTGCAATTGCAATCTTTTATTGAGGATTTGGAATCAGATGAGGCCAAATCGTCTACTTCTGTGTCTGAAGAATCTTCTTCAGAGGATGAATTTAACAATAATTTTGTTAATTGAAGTTTTAATCCTTCATCTAAATTAAGATTATTGAGTTTTTCTTGAGTACGGCAATTATTGGAATAATGACTAAATTTACCACATTTATAACATTTAACAGCTTTTTGATTAAAAGCTTTTTTAGAAGTTTTAAACCTATTAGGTTTATAATCTAAATTGGATTGTTTACGTGGTTCGATATTTTTATATCGTTTTCTTTTATGAGAATAACTTATATCTTTATTAGGATGTTTATGTAATTTATTTGGATAATGAATTTTATCAGTGTTATTAAAAGCGAATTGATCGCAAAATTCTCCTAATTCGTATTTACCGGAGAGTTGTTTTTTTAATTGATTTTTTAATTTAATATCATTGCATAAAGATAATCCTTCTTGAATTATGGTTCCTATTAATTGACCATAAGTAAGTTGATGGTATAAAATATTAATACCGTCATTTTGTCCCGAAGAGTTTTACGAACTCTTTCACCAAATAGATTAGGAAGACCATCGATAAACTTAGCCTTCCAATGGTCGCTATTACCATCTGTTCGCTGCATTACTTTGGTGAGAAATACGTCTTTATACCATCGGAAATGAGTTAAAGACGGACATCTTAGATTTTGTAGTAATTGCCTACTGATTTCTGATTGATTTTGCCAATTTCCGACAAAATGTAAGATTATTGTTTGAACTAAAGTATAAACTACATCTTCTTGAAAAGTAGTAGTTTGATCTTCAATTTTAATTATTTTCTTGGCAGATAAAATTTATGTCCGTTGAATGTCGGAGAGGATATTATCCCACCAATCTTTTAAGGTTCCAGTAAAGTCAGTGGTTATAAAAAGGGCCACTTGCTTATCGCTATTGCCGTACTGTTTACAAACAGTACTATACATCATTATTTGATGTATTAATTCAAAAATTTAATATTCGGATTTACCATCTATATTACATTCATAAATGGTTTTTCCATGAAAAGATTTTTGAGATTGAAATGTAGGACGAGGATAGTAAAATTTACTATGTAATCCGTCCCAATTTTTTTGAGATTGCTAAGAAAATCCAATTTTATTAATTTGATTTTCGTAAGTTGGGGAATTATCATTTTGAATAGCTTCAAACATTTGTTTAGTTTGAAGCAGATCATTTTCTGAATCATCTGTTGTAGATGATGAATTAGTAGAGGAAGATTCCTGATTAAGGACATCGATAGATTTATGATCCGAAACTTTTAATTGATCAAGACGTTTTCGGATTTCTTGAAAAATATTGGTATCTATAGCATTATTTGCTAATTTGAAATTTTCTATTGGTTGAGGAGGTTTTATATTAGTCTCATTTTTATTTGGAAAGATTTGAGGTTTAGGATCTTTAAGGGAATCTAAACGTTCTTCAATCCTAATTAACTGTTTTCCTACAATTTGTAAGGAAAGATTTGTAAAATTATTTTGCTTATGTATTTGATCATTACTTTTTACATAAGCTGTGACTTCAAATTCGGTAGTATTACTAGAAGAGGAAGCTGGAGATATTAATTTTATGGGATGTGACGGAGGATATTGAGATTCAATTGTTCTACCATCTATCGTCATCCATTTTTTATTAAAGAGTTTAAAACCAAAATTGAAGGTTTATCTTCCCCATTAAAGTAGTGACCATAATTGCCACTGAACCAATTTACGAAGTGAATTTGTTCCTTTTTAAGCATTAGGAAAGCATAATATTCTTGTTTAAAATTTTCTAATTGAATTTTATTAAATTTGGTAAAATACCAATTCCTAAAGATTTCATTTTTAGGACTATTAAGCTCCTTATTAAGGAGAGGTTTATCAATTCTGAATTCCATAAATCAGATTAATATTAAAGCCAAAAACAAATTAATAGTAGGGAATGAGTGACAGGTGAGGATTTTTGGTAAAATCTGAGATTCTACTCTTAGTATTGAAAGACTCATGAGAAAGCTGATGAATAATGCGGTAGTCCGCGTATAAACAAAAGAAATAAATTCTTTGAATTCCTATCTTTGAACAGAATCTAAGGGCAAAGATGCAAGTATTGTTGAACAGATAACATAATTGCAAGAAATCTCATCAATTCAACGATTTACTGAAGTTTTAAGAGACTTATTGTGATTTTCTCCCCTGAGTCAACAATAGCCAGGGAATTCCGCTCTTCACACGCCTTCCTCGGCTTTTTATGAGCTACCCTTATTGCGACTTTAGGGTCAAATAATCATTTGTTGTCTCTCATACCCCATGCGTGATTAAGAGAGATTATCAAGCAATTATGAAAACTGAAAACGTATTTTGCATCTTCGGCAACCAAAGATTAAGTTCAAAGATATGAACTCAAAAACTTTAATTCTTGCTTCTCATAAGAAAAACAATACAGAGAGAGAGCTTAGATAGTACCTCACCACACCTTATCTCTTAGCCTACCATTGAGATGACTCTGATACCAAAGTGCAAATTTACTTTTACGAGCAAGATTCTCAAATTAGGTGTTGCTGTTTCCGATGCTTGTCTTTCGGTTGAGCGTATGCTAAATTGGGGTAGATGAAGGTTTTTGGTTTCAGGATGATACTCTCTAGTCATGAGATGAATTTTAAATTGCTTGCTGTTTTTTTTGTTGGACTTCTCGTTTTAGAGCCGTTTTTCTTCTTACCTTTTCTTTTCTCTTTTAATATCTCCAGATAGTTTTATCTATTTATTTTAAATGTATTAGGAGCGCTCAACTGGCCGTTCTCGTGGCAAAGGTTAGTATTCAATTTGTTATTTTCTTTTATATGAAATGAAGATATCTTTATACATTATGCTTTTTAACTACTGGAGCAAATTCCAACATTTGTATCCTTTACCATGTTTTTGAGTATTGCATTGTGTATAATTTATGGTTGCAGAATACATTATCAAGTGAGCACTTTCTTGGCAACAGGATCCTTGAAGTTAAAGTTGCAACTCCTAAGGTTGCTCATTTTCAACACTAGTTCATGTCTGCTCAAGTCTTCTTTTCTTTTGCTCTTTAATTGTTTTTACTATACATTTATTTTAACTTCTCAAAAAATATGTTGTGTTTTGTTTTATTTCGCATGAGGAAATGAGAGCACCTGCAAAGAAAGTCACTAGGATATTTGTGGCCCGAATTCCCCAGTCTGTGTCCGAAGGAACCTTTCGCAGGTGACTGATATTACCTCTATCTTTGTTAATACAATGAGCCATTGATTTGACAAACGTTTAATTATGTATTGACAGTCATTTTGAAAAATACGGAGATATCACAGATTTGTACATGCCTTAAGGTGCTAATTCTCCTCTCATCATATGCTAATAATTCATACTTAAACTGGCTATACTATTGTTTGGTTTAACTTTTTATCTGCAGGACCATGGCTCAAAAACGCATCGTGGAATAGGATTCATCACTTACGAAAGTGCAGGTTCAAATATTTTTTTTGTTTATGTTCTGATTTGTGTTGAGAAATTGATAAAGGTTGAGCTTAATTGGTGCCAATGATATAAGGTTGATGTTCTTTCTGCTGTGGAAGTGTATAACATTTGTAGCTACAAGTTGTTTTATGCTGCTTTTGACTCTCAAGGGTGATGCAGAAAAAAAGTAGTTGCAACTTGTCGAACATTGTTAAGTATTGATGATGAAGATCATACATGAAAGATTGAATGTTATGACCATGGATCTATACCATTTTGTAATTATCTCCTTCTATTCGTTAATCTTCTGACGTCATTCGGTTCTCTTTGGGTACTTCCTCATAACAAAAGTTCATCCAGAGGCTCCAAAGCTATTTTTTCATCAGTGTTAGCCAATAGCCTGATGTAAATTAATCTGCTTTGTTTTGCTCACAAAAAAATTACCATGATGCCAATTCAACACCTGTGCATGTACAAAAGGATTTGCTTACCCAAAAAAACACTGCATTATTTGACTGTTATTTTTATTATTTTCTTGGAATCTTTGTAAAAATGTTGGAATCTTGGTTTCCAGATTCTGTAGAAACATTGATGGCTGACACTCATGAATTGGGTGGTACTACTGTTGTCGTTGACCGAGCGACACCCAAGGCAAGTTACTATACATTGTCCATCTGTTTATACTATACTGTTATCTACATATTCATAAACTATACGCGACTCTTTTACTAAATACTACTCAGAGAGAAAATGGATGTCTTCATCATAACTATATGGTAGAACCAGCTGTATTCCACTACCTACTGCTTGACTTTATATTACAATAGGGATTATACGAAAGCCTTTCCTCTTATCATATTCCACTAACCCTTTTAATAATACCTCCTCTATTAATTATATCCCCACTCTTCTATAACCATCATCAGTTTCCCTTCTATTACAACTGCTTATAACTTCTTGAACACAACTGCTTGTAAACTACTCTCCTGAACTGTTTACTTCAGTTTCTTTCTGCCCCCTTCATTACTTCCGTCTTCTAGAATATGTAAACCTCACAAGAGGTTATATTATTCTTGATGGTAGCCTTTTTATGTTCGATTTATTTTTTCTCTTAAATACATTTTAGAAAATAAAGTTGCAAAAGACTGATCTGTAACATTATCAGGAAGATGACTTCAAGCCCATAGGAAGAATGCAAGCCCCTGGTGGATATGGTGCATACAATGCTTATATTTCGGCAGCAACTCGATATGTGCCTTGGGCGCACCTCTTTATATGACCATCCAGCCACTGTCTATGGAAGTAAGCAAATTTATTTTCTGCATTATCATACTTGATAAGAGTACTATTAATTCATTTTTCCAAAAACATTTTGGATTAGGAAGGGAGCCGGTTCGGGGTTTGGGCAAAAAGATTTTTATTGGTAGGCTTCCACAGGAGGCAACTGTTGACGAACTTCGCCAGTACTTCGGTAGATTTGGTCGTATATTAGATGTCTACATTCCCAGGGTATGATGAAATTTCAATCGTCTTGTTTTGGTACGAGACAGCTTTAAGATGGCTATCAATACTTAACACTTGATGCTTATTAAACAAACGAAGGATCCTAAAAGAACAGGCCACAGAGGATTTGGTTTTGTGACTTTTGCTGAGGCTGGAGTGGCTGATCGTGTGTCTCGAAGGTCACACGAGATATGCGGACAACAGGTATATAATTTAAACTGCCTATCAATGGGAGGCTTGATATTTTAGCTTGAGTAATTGGATCCATTAGAATGAGATTTCATTGGAAAATAAATATCTAAATACTGACGTTTGAGATAATGTTTATTTTCGTAATACTTAGTGGACTTATAACTTTAAGTACTGTTTGAAGTTATTATTTGAGCAGAATTCTATTTAACTCAAGAAAGATTATTTTTCACTAATTTTTTTATATAACTGTAAGGGAGATTTTGTTTCCAGATGGCTATCAATACTTAACACTTTTGTTTTCTCAAATCAACATTGTTAAATGATCGGAGCCAGTCATAACATGAAGAGTGTTGGTGGAATCCTTTTAATTGTAAGAGGAAGTGGTCTGCTGTCGATTCCTTCATTGGACTAGACAGAACTTCAAAGCAACGTTGACTTATCTTAACGAACTCAAAGTCACACTGCATGATGGACGCACATCGTTATGGTCAAGTTTGCTCAGTAAAAATGTTACAACCTTCGTTTCATGATAGCTATTTATCTTTCCTCATTATAAATATGTATTAGGAAAATCCCTGGTTTGTTAATTTTGTGTGTCATGTCAAGTTTTGCATGAAGCTTTCCTGTACCTCACAAAAAGCCATATATCTGCATAATCTTGATACTGCAGCGTGAAGTTGCTGACAATTAGTTAATATACAAATGAAATGTCTCAGGTTGCTATAGATTCAGCTGCTCCACTTAATGACGCTGGCAGCAGTGGAAATTTCGCGATGAACAATATGGAGTCTTTCGGGGGATATGGTGGTCCTATTCGTGCCTCCACATATGGAAGAATGTACCCCGACATGGACTCTTTTGATTAAGTAAGCATTTGTTGAATGGTTTACAATTGCATGTGCTGGTATCAAGTGAATTTCTTCAATGATGTAAAAAATAGTTCAAAGATGGTTTAACAGCAGTTTTGAAGGGGAGTCGGTTTTCTTCAAACGTAGCAAACTCTGACACGCCTTCCTTTTTTCTTCAGCCGTGGGGTTATGGAGTCGGCAGTGCAAAGACGTCGAGGGCAGATTGGAGGTATCGGCCGTACTGATGCCGGTGGTGCGATCTTTAAAGCTGTGTGGAGGCCAATTTGGGTCTGCTTTGAACCAATAAACCTAAGGTCCATGCATATGATTTATTCTTTCTTTCGATATTTAACCGATGAATGTCTATATCTTCTGCTTTGATCTTGGATGAAGGATTAGAGTAGGGGTGTTGTAAGATCGTCATTTTCCGGATGATCTTGAACTAAATTGCTGATTTTATGTGACATAATAGCCAGTAGGTTTGAGCCATGGTTTCAGGGGCCAGTCTTATTTTAAACTACACATTTATGTATTTGTTTTCGATGAAGTTAATATCATATCTCGAAAGATGATGCTTTTAAATATTATTTTTTATTTTATTAAAATACAAAAACCTGGGTAGAATCACATCGCAGGTACACGTTGCTTCATATCCTTTTGCATTCTCCTTCTCCATTCAGTCTTAACACCTCGTCTTTTCTTGTATATATAACGTACTAAGAGTAGAAGAACTTAGAAATGTCATGAAGAATTCGAGCTTAAGGAATCGAGTCTGATGAGATTTTCCGGAATTAATGTGAGTAGTGGGGAATGCAATGATGTGCACGGTAGCCAAGTCATGAAGAGTAACTTTTTTCTTATTGTACTTCGTATTATCTGCATTGATGTATCATTTACTGATTGGTGAAATTAATATATTAAATAATTATGTATTGTAATGTATTTCAATAAGAAGATATAATAAGTAAATCTGACATTACTTTCTTTTTATATTTTTAATAATTTCACAATTTATCATAAATTTTATGCTTTTTCCAAAAAAGGATTCGGTCAAAGCAAGCATGTCATGAGAATGGATTCCCTACTTGTACTCTTAACTGGAGTTTGTACTCTTAACTGGAGTTGAGAATGGATTCTAGAAACAAAGGTAATAGATTTTTTCTCATTTTCTTTGGTGGAAGACAAGTTGATTCAAGAAGTTTTACAAATATTTTGGGTGGCTGCATTGCAATGAAAATTAAGAGTAAACATAAAGTTTTATCGCGAAAGTTTGGGGTGGAACTGATGGGTTCAGGCTGAGTTTTCATAGAAAATAGATATGAGTCGAGTTATATAAAATTAGGTTCACAATTGATCTGATCGTATTTTCGATCCGATCGAAATCCGTTCTAACATCAATTCCTTGATCTCTGTCACGTACTTCCGCTGTCTGTTCAGCTTGATCTTCTCTATTTAATTCAAATTCCTTTTAAAAAGGCTATTCGATGTCGTGGGTTGTTGATTTGGTTGAGTGTCATTGTTTTCTTTAATGGAAACTCCGTTCAGTACACCAGAATTTATAGCCTTTGACATTCTCAGCATAGCCGACTAGGTTAAATTCTGTCCTGACGTACATGGCAATACCATACCCTGCACATCCACAGATTCACAAGAAATCAAAATTTAGTAGATAACCATGCCACTTTTCGAATGGAGTTTTAAATCCCAGTTGTGGAGGCACTTAAATTTATAAGGTAAGCTGCAAGTTTTACAGCTTCTGCCCAAAGGATCGTGATCAGATTGGTTGCAACCGGCATGCATCGAACTCTCTCGAGCATGGTTCGGTTCATGTGCTCAGCTAACACATTCTGACGAGGTGTGTATCGAACTTTGCAGTGTCTTTTGATTCCCTCCGAGTTGCAAAAAATGCCAAACTCAATAGAGCAGAATTCCATTTCATTGCATGTTCATAAACACTTGAGTTTTCTGTTAGTCTCATTCTCCACCAAGACTTTTCCAAGTTTTGAATGAAAAATATCGCGCACAATAGAAACGAATCCGTCGATGTAACGTGATTCGGACAGGTGTCCTACATCCAGAGGGGAAAATCTTTTGTATTTAAACTCAACTGTACAGATTGCACATTGAAATGGAGATCCGATCTTCGTCTCCCAAAGCAAGATAAAGTATCATCTCACTCTCTGTAGTGTTTTCTCTCTTATTTTACTTGTCATCGTCCGTATCCACCAATCTATTATAAACAATAGATTAAACTAAAAACTAATAATTGTAGGTTAACTGTTACTAATCGAACAGATCTTTTTCTCCTCGCATGAATAACGATTGAGCTGGATCGCCCAATTACATAAGATAACCAAGAACAAAGACAGAAACAGAAACAGGTATTCATAGGAATTTCAAATCTATTTAAATACTAAAAGAAGAATGCTGACCTAAACTTTCTCATGAGCCGTTTTCGTCACACGCTACCAATAGTCAGAACAAGAACACGAGCCTGCGCTGAAGTGATGGAATCTATAAGGATCCCTCAAAACGATTTTCCGTTGAACAATCCTACTCACCGATGCATAGAAGGAATGGCAATCCTCGCAAACACGAAGATTTTTAAAAACTTTTACCGGAGCATCTACTGGGGTAATGATCAGCCCGAAAGCTAGGGCGATTCTCTCGCTATGTTTCCAAAGATTTTGCTCTTTCTCTTCTTCATCGATATCTTGAAGTGAATTGGTTGTATCTGGAACATACCCGGTTTCGCTTATCATCTTCATAAGCTCTGCCAACTTGGCATTAATCTGATCAATTTGTGGATGGGTCTGGTCGCCCATCCCAAATTTACTCACCTTATTTCTATACTTTATCCAGCTGCATGCAGGCTTCTTTTTTATATCGTTTATTTTCATTCTCTCCCTGACATTCTCGACGTCCTTCCATCTTCCAGTTGTTGCTAAAGTATTTGAATACAGAACATAAGCTGAATCATCGAATGGATCCAGCTCGAGAAGATTTTCTGCAGCTTCCTTCCCGATATCTAAATTCCGATGGATTTTACATGAAGCCAACAAACTTCGCCAAGCAAGATCATTAGGAGGGATGGGCAATTCTTTAATAAACTTTTCTGCTTCTTTTAGCCTCCCTGATCGACCGAGAAGATCAATTAGGCATACACAATGCTCTATTCCTGGTGGCACTCTGAAAGTTGAAGACATTGATGAATAGAATCTAAGCCCTTCATCAACTAGACCTCCATGATTGCATGCGGAAAGAATACAAACGAAAGTGATGTGATCGGGTTCGATTCCCAGTTCGACCATTTCTTGAAAAGTACTCAATGCGTTTTGAAAATACCCATGTCTGGCAAAAACTGATATTAGTGTGTTCCATGAGAGGCGTGACCTATTGATGGGCTGAGGGAGTATTCTCAATGAATCATTTATCTCCCCACACTTTCCATACATATCCATTACCACATTTATAACAAAATAATCAGATTCAAATCCCATCTTCACAGCTAAGCTGTGAAGCTGTTGGCCTTCCTCCAACATAGCTAAGTCTGCAGCAGCAGAAAGACCTGAGGAGAAACTAAACTGATCTAAAACAACTCCTGAACTTCTCATCCTCACAATAAGTTTCAAAGCCTCTTCAGCAGCACCGAAACGAGCATTTGCAGATATAATCGCATTCCATATACAAGGATTTCTATTAGCTAATCTATCAAAGATATACTGACTGGAATCCAAGTCCCCACATTTGGCATACATTGTAATTAGTGAACTTTGCACTTGTTTATCCAAGTCGAATCCTGTTATAATTGTTTGACCGTGAATTGAAATACCATGTTTTCCCAGACAACTGGGAGTCAAACAGGCACCGAGAAGATTTACAAATGTGATGTAATCAGCTTGGACACCTTTTTCTTGCATCAGCCGAAAAGCTTTCACTGCTTGATTGGGTTCTTTGTTGTCAGCGTAGCCACTAATGAGTGTATTCCAAGTCACTTTATCTCGCGTAGGCATTCTTTGGAAGATCTTTTCTGCTTCATCCATGTCACCGGATTTCCCGTACATGGTAATCAATGCATTGCTGATGATCAAATTTTCTTGTAGGCCAAAAATAAGGACAAGAGCGTGAAGAATCTTGCCTTCGTCAAGAAAATCTAGATTTGAACAAGCAGCCAATGCGCTCGTGAAGGTCACATAGTTAATCTCCTTTTTGAACCGAAGCAGTTCGGTAAAAAGTTTGAATGCATATAAGTAGTTCTCATCCAACATATAGCATGCCAGCATGGAGTTCCAGGAGATTACATCCTTCTTGGGCATTCTTTGAAAAACAGCCACTGCATCAACAGAACTTCCACCCTCAGAGTACATATTTAATTGTGTGTTACTGAGGCAAACATTGAATTCATGTCCCAATTTCACCACCAGGCCATGAATCCCTTTGCCCCACCCCAAATTATCCACGGAACCACAGGTAGATGACAATATCGAAAGAGTGGTAGCATTTATTTCTTCATGATCATAACGCATTTTGTGAAAAAATCTAAATGATTCTTCACAAAAACCATTACTTGCATTAGCAGAAATAATAGAATTCCATGTAATAGTGTCTTGTTCTTCCATCTGATTAAAAATATAGCAAGCCTCTGCCACATTTCCACAACTTCCGAGCATTGATATTAGAGAATTAGCTGCAGAAACATTAGTATCCAGCCCATACTTTATGACATGTCCGAGAACCTGATAACCAAGACATTCATCTGTCATCATTCCACAAGAACTAATAACTGTAGCTATAGTGTTTCCATTGAAAAGCAACCCTTTTCGTCTCATATCCTCATAGAGATTTATAACTTCTTCCTTATTTCCATTATTTGAGTATCCAACCATTAAAGACGTCCAAGAGACAACATTTCGATTCGGCATCTCATCAAATACTTTTTGGGCATCAAACACACGACCATAGGACCCATAAAAATGCACAAGAGAAGTACCAATAAAAACATCACATAAAAAACCAAGTTTAACGACATGACCATGAACCTGGACTCCTTCACAGAGCATACAAGCAGACTTATCACATGCAGTTACTAAACTAGCAATGGAAAATCCACTAGGTTTAACGCCAGTTTTGCACATTTCATGGAAGAACCTTACTGCTTCTGGATACATGCCTGCCAAAACATGACCTGACATCATATTGTTCCAAGAAGCTTCATTCCTCTCACCCATTTGATCAAAAACTAACTGGGCGAGAACTATGCGACCAAATTTTGAATACATGTTGATCAATGTGTTTGTGTGAAACACGCTGGTGGGGAGCAAACCTTTTAAGTACATACCATGCATAGTTCTGCCAACGATGTCGTTGGTTATAAGCGAGAAACCATTTTGACCAAAGCAAGAGATTTTGGGGTTTATGTTGCTTGAAATAGATTTGAAGGTGCAAGTTTTTGGGTCTCCTTCGCCTTCTGTCCATGGAATTGTCTCTGCAAGCGAACTGAAGCAGGTTTCTTGCAAGTGAACCAATTCCCTCTTCAATGGATGAATACATATTTCAAATAGCTGTCCTAGTTTTGAAGAAAATAAACAGAGACAAAAACAGTTTATGTCCTCATCTTATAATAAGGAACTGAAGTGTCACATTCTATTGGAACTTGAACTGGCGCAGATGACAAACAAGAACACAGAACAAATATAAAAAGTAAAATTAAAATATTAGTGTAATGGAAATGAAATCAATCATTTCTGAACTTATTCTACTTCTTAAATCAATCATTTGTGATCTTCTTCTATTTCCTTACCCCAAGAATATAGCATTAAAGATTATTGATTAAGTATTTACACTTTTCAACTCGGGAAACAAGTTAAAAGAAATCATGAAAGGAGATATAAGTGGGTACAAGATCAAAGCCACCAGAAAAAAAATGATGTTTTAGACAACACAGAAAATTAATCACTCCTGGCCCGACATCATATCGTAATCTCTGCATAAACCCAGCAAAAACAACAACTCACATCGAAGTAAAGAGACAATCTCTGGGGTTTATTGGAGAAGGAGAAGGCAAGCAGACGACCACCCAATAGGGTCTTCGTAGAATACGTGGCTATCATCTACGGGTCGACATGGAAAAATCTACAAAATGAGAAGAACGTGTTACTTGTCAAATTAAAAACCCACCCGTAATTTATGCTTAGGAGATCACTAATCAATGTCAAGAAAGTAAGAAGGTAAGTACGACGTATGTTGCTTCAAGAAGAGGTTTTCCTTCTCTCAGAACATCATAGAACTTGATAAATTCAGAAGAAGAATGAGAATTACGGCATCAGAATGCTCAACAAAAAACGAAGAAGTTGGCAAAGTAAGACACCTCACAAGCGCCATCTAATCGGGAGAGAGAGTCACCTCAGATGAGGAGCGCAGTCGAAAACCCTTGGAAGAAAGGTGATAGTACGTCTTTGGAGGAGGAATTGCCGGGGAAGCTTGTCGTTGAAGCGGCAGGTTTGAATCCAAAACCAGAACGGAGACTTCCATGAAATGAAGACGCTCCCCCTCGCTAGGGAAGCTAGAATTTGAAGTTAAAAAATTGAACTTTATTTCAGGACTGAGGACATGAAAATCAAAGAGATGCTTAGGCTATGATTCTCTTTTATAATTTTAACAATCAATCTTATTACAATGAATTGAATCGAGCAAACCCTATTACAATCTTATCCGTTTGGGTAGGAGCTCCTGCCACTCGAGGTGAGCAAAACTGAATTCGGAACCTGCCAACCGGATTAAAACCAGCAAATTGAACCAAACCACTTCCAGCAGGCCACTCGCCCGAGAGTCTCCTGCCTTCCTGAGTTTTTTCCACACATTTGAAACTTATATAAGCCTGTTAATATTATTTGTTTTAGGCAAGAACTCACCCAACTTTATTTTTATGCCTAAAATAAATTGTACTCATTAGAGTTGGGAAATTGAACCGACTCATTGATTTAAACCAAACCCACAGTTTTGGGTCGGGTGTAGTCGATTTGAAAAAAATTGAGTCAGGCTATCTTTTACAGTTTGAGCGGCGGGTCAAGTTATATATTTTTTAAATTGAATTAGTTATTCAATAAATTCTTTTTTTTTTGCCGAACATTTGGTTGAATTGAAGTTAATTTAATGTCTGTTTGATGTAATTTCTTATAAACCGAACTGAATAGACAGACACAAACTGAGTTTTTTGAGCGAACGTTTGAAAATCGATCATGGGTTGCTTGTCAATTTTGGATTTTGATTAAAAAAAATGAAAAACCTATCGAGTCGGTTCCAAATCGGTTAAAAAACCAAACCTAAGTGACTCGAACTTATCTTGATACTCGTTAAGGTCGAAAAAACTTATCTATGAACCATCTAGAGTTTCAACCTATTATCCATGTGAAATTTCGTACCTACAATGTCATATAGACACAATGTGTCGCAACAAAAACCATTGTGTATAAGAAACTGGTTTTTACATCAATTATTGAATCCATATTTGACAATAGAGCAAAATTTAACTCATTTGAAACAATAACGAACATGGTAAGAAGCTGATAAAAGCCATTTTCCATCTTCCAGACCCATCACAACAACCTAATTCCCTGCTTTTCATCTTACACCAATATTGTATCAAAGAACCCTAGTTGTTCATAATCTTATGCAATACTTTCTACAGTGACTTCTGTCAGTACATGTACATGTCCTGAAATGGCGATAACTGGTCCATCTGGTACGGGAAATCCGAGAATCCATCCAAGTAGTTGAAATCTGAGTTGAGTTCTTTGTCTAACTCGTTCCACGGTGCTTTGCTTTGGACTTCCTTTTCCCATGTTAATTCTGGAGAGGTCACGTGCTCGGACCCGCTCGTGTCCGTGTGTAACCTCGGCGGTGAATCTGATGTGTCCATCCACAATTGGTGGTTGCTGATGGTGTGTGAATGTTGCTGGGGTATGATGCTTTGTGCCGGCATTGTGATGTTGGGTTTTCGATCCTCCATTTCTGGAAATGAAGCAAGTTTTTTCTCAGCTGGATAATGCTTCTCTATTATGCCCTTCTTGTTGTATATTCGGCATAGTACCCAATCATCCAGCTGCAATTCGCAAATTTAAGAAACTCAGTACCTCTTGTTTCAAGAATGGATAAAGCTATTATGGCAGCTCAAGCAATATTTAATCTCGACAATTAGTCCATGATTAACAAGACGGAGCAATCATTTAAACATTAAAACATTCTAAATGTCTTGAAACTCAACCGTCTATCGCTGTTTTATGTCCATCGGAAATTGTCACTAGAAAGAGAAACTTACCCTCAAGTTGTTTTTCTTGCCGACAGATCTATCAACGTTGGCGAGGCGATATTCATGCATGATCCAATTCGTCTTTACTCCTCTGGGTGCCTTTCCGGCGTAGAACACCAAAGCTTTTTTAATTCCAAGAGTTTTAGGCCGACCAATGGGCTTGTCGGCTCCGGTTGCCTTCCAGTACCCTGTCCCTGCAGCCCTGTTCGGTCGTGAGCCGTTGGGGTACTTTCTGTCTCTGGGGGAGAAGAAGTACCACTCCTTCTCACCGTATAGAGCCAACTCTGCACAGCACAACGGAAACAGAAACGATTAATTAAAACTGTATTCACAGAAAATTCCAGAGGCTATCAGTTTTCAAATCAAGCAAGTTGAGTATGTGTTCAATCAATTTCACAAGAAATAAAACTGAATTCCACAGAAACACAAGAAGTAGTCAGTTAATCTGAGCAATCCCAATAATAAGAACATCAAATTCATCCCCTTTTTGGATGAGTTTTTCCAATAACGAGGAAAAAAATCAAATAAAAAGATTCGAATAAAACAAGCGTGTGAAGAACCTCATCGGAGAAATCAATGATATTAAAAATAGGGATATGAAGAGTCAAAATTCAAATAAAATCAAGCATATCTGTCCACCTTTATTTTCCATTGCCTAATATAAAAAAAAAAGAATAAACGAAGAAGCAATTACCAGGGAGGTCCCAGGGATCAAACTTGTAGAGATCGATCTCCTTGACAATAGGAACGGAAATAGATTGAGAAGCGGACTTTCTGCAAAGATAATGAATGACCAACTCTTCGTCAGAGGGATGAAATCGGAAACCTGGAGGTAACTGAAGAGCAGAGCCTGTCATTCGCTTCTTTCTCCCCTTCTCAAGACGATCGGACGACTGATTTGCTGGTTTCCCTTCTTCTTTCTCCGGCACTCCCCGAGCTTCGATTCCAAGGGTTTGGTTTCGCTGCTAAGGGACGACGACGATGATAAGCACAAACTCACGGGAGCGAGGGTTTTATATATACAGCTGGAATTTGGGACCAGCAATTTCAACACGTGCGTTTTTAGGTGGAGGGCGTATCTAGAACCCGTCTAGCTGGAAGAGATAAAATTGATTAATCTCCCTAATTACCCTAAGTACGGGACTAGGGTGTCACTAGAGTTTCAGTTGGTACATTATTTCTAAAACTTACTATCAAACCCTAAAAAATTGATTAATCAATTGTATAATTATAGATTATTAATAATAAAAATAAAATTTAATAATAAAAAATTACAAGTTTAAGCTAATAATTTCTTAACTATCCCATCAGATTTTAATAATTTTACTATATTAAACCAATAACGAGACTAACTAACTTAAAATTAATATGTTGATTTATAGTAAAATTTGTATTTACTGAACGAAGTAAATATTTTTTATTATTTTTTCATGGCCACTGATAGAAAGACACGTGTACCTGCTGCCTTCGTGCAGTGATGTCACTGCGTCCGTCATCTATTTCGGACTATTCTCAAAGTCGGCTCCCTCGTGGCCGTGCCCCTCCCGGCTCGTTGACCGTCGTCAGCATCAGAGTTCATCGAATCATCTACATCCACGTGGTGGATAAGTAATACATGGAAGCATCTCCACCTGCCACGTCTCCACAGCAGTCAACGGTCACCTACTTCTAACTAATAAATCAATTTTTAATTAAATAAGTTCGTTAATCAAAGTTTAATATTATTCCTTCCAATTATAATCTATTCAACATCTCATAATGTCACCTACCAAGGGTCTAAAATTGTTTTTTAAAGTCATAAATATAAACCTTTATCATAATTTTAATCGACAAAATATCTTAGAATTTTATAGGAACTTTGTTAATTATGTTAATTTTAACGAATTATAGAAAAATACAAGAAAATTTAATAATATATTTATATTTTTTTAAATTAATTAAAATAATATTTTTTATTAAATTAACGAAAAACGTGATGAAAAACTGATAATGTATTTATTAAAATTATAATAAAATTTAAGGTCATAATTGAAGTTTCTTAAAGTTTATATTATCTACTTCAACTACTCATCTGGTTCATAAAATAAATTAGTCCCCAGTTTAACACAAATATCGATATACACGTGCAAGAATTATCGATCGAACGGTCGATTTTATTATAAGTTTGAAAACTATAATTAGGCTAATAGACTTGGAAAAAAGAAGGTATTTGGAGTATGGACAAAGTGGAGAGAGCTAGTCAAAGTCTTGAAGGACAAGGAAAGGAGAAGGTCCAAGAAAAGTCACTAACATTAGAGAGGGATGCCCTCCTCCCTTCCTCTCTCTTTCCATCTATGCCAAATATAAATCCAACCTTTATGTTATAGTTCATGGGTCACACAATTTTAGTGAAAGACCCACAAGATAGTCAAAGTCTATAAGTGTATTTCAATTAACTATGATTTTCTTACAATTATTCAAATGTTCTTCGTTCTACTTTTTTCGCCTCGATCACTTAATAGTCAGCTTTAGAGTAGACACAAAAAACATTCGAAAATAAATGGTAAAAACAAGTAAAATCAACTTAAATTTAATGATGTTGTAACATCTGATTATGATCTGAACTTCAGGGTGTCAACTAGTAAATTAAAAATTTATGATGTTAGTTGAAAAATGTTCACGATTTGATGTGTCAATTGATGCAATTAAAATTTTAAGATCTCTAGAAAAATATCACTACCATGGCAAATGATGAGAACTACTGAGTATATTATATTTGAGACCCTTCAAATATGCAAAAACAAAAACTTAAATCGCGTTTACTAAAGTAGAGGAATTTGAACACAATCAAACATTGCTGATCGAGTTAACTTGAAAAAGGTCGTTGGAACTAAAATTATCAGGTTGATCTTTCAGAATTAATTCGAAGAGGATCGATTTATTTGCAAATAACGAAAGAGAAAATTATATCAAAGACAATGATGGATCATAAGAGTAGTCCCATTGAACCTATCTTAATAGGAAACTAGCAATTAAAAAAATTAACATTAAAAAGTAGATATTCAAGGGGAGAGAGAAACCGGTCGAACTAAGCCGGGAAAAGAAGAAAAAAGACAAGTCTAGATGAAATGAACATGTTTGCCCTTTTGGCCTGCACTTTCTCCGAACCTTCCTCACAGCGCTGTCATTCTTGACTTTTCTGTTAATTTATATAAAATTTAATTTGATTTGATACTAAATTAAGCCATTTGAAAGTAATATTATTTAACACTAAACAAGTCTTATGTTTTACTTTTCTAATTGATCAATATTAGCTGATCTTTGATTTTATTATTCTAGCTGATATAAATGGTATGACGTGGAATAGGAATTCCATATTTATTTATCTGGCATTTTTTAAATAACACTAAAAAGCAAAAAATAGCATTTTAAAAATTAGAGAAAAAGCTAGTGAAATTAAGTAAATTGAATATGACCCATGATTCTTTGAGGCCCAAATCATTAACTAAATGAACAAACATGAGTTGGGTACGAAGCCAATTTCCAAGTTTGGACTACATTTTATTTGAATTTAGGTTGAGTTTTAAATAACTATGACTCAAGTGTTCGACTCACGATTTGGTTATGGTTTCATAGTTCTTCACATCTAATATCATAACAGAACCATAAACGCAGGTCCTAACTTACCAAAATTGCTATGGTTAGGAAGCAAACCTTGACCAGACAAGAACTGAACGATACTTAATATACAGGAAAATTCTTTCCGAGACTGTTATTCATATTTGTTATTCGTGGAAAATTAAGAAAGCTAATCATGGTTATAAAAATATTTGGCTTGTCTAAATTGTGTGCAATAGGTATGGCATCAACACACTACAATCACGTTTCATTGAAGCCCTCAACAATGCATTGATACAATTATACTGTAATGTAATTCCACTTGAATTAGAAGAAATCAAAGACATTTAATTACACATCGATCATTGTTTCTTTTATGAAGGTCGTAACGGTAGTACTCTCCGGGACACTTCCGCGATAGATAGTGAAAACGATATTTCCCAGAATGAAAGCTTGCGAACAAAATTAACACTAATAAAAATTACTAACATATGTGTGTGTATATATATATATTGGTTTGAGACTCTTTCATCAAGATTTTATTTAAGTCTTTTTTTAGTGGAAGGAGTAATGACCTAATTCATTTAGGGTTGGTTGTTCTCTGTTCTATAACGGGTACCTTTTGCGTCGTGACAATTTTTAAATTTTTCTTTTTATTGATTATCGTGTCTAAAGACCAAAGCAAGAACCAGGATAATTGCTGCAAAGTTAAGATTACATTCTAATAATTGACAACAAAGTAGGTTTAAAAAGAAACTTAATAGAACAGAAGAAACAGCAGAAGAGGAAATAAATTAGCGTGCATGTCTTTCTTTCCCCTTACCTAACCATCCTTCATCCCTCCGTCAAGCAATAGACCCTAGTCCTATCATCTCTAGCGATCATCTTGCTGTGAAGAGAGAGAGAGAGAGAGAGAGAGATGATGGGGTTTCCTTGGTTTTTGTTTTGGGTTACAGTTACTACTGGTTTGAAGGGACGAAGCCATATTAGAGGAGAAGAAGTTACCTACGATGGAAGATCAATCCTCATCAATGGTCAAAGAAGCATCCTCTTTTCTGGCTCTATCCACTACCCTCGTAGCACCCCTGAGGTCTAGCACAATTTTTATTTCTGAACACAAATTAAAACCACCCTTAAACTCGAAACAAATCTATCCTAGAACGATAAGCAGTACCGTATTTTNTGGTCAAAGAAGCATCCTCTTTTCTGGCTCTATCCACTACCCTCGTAGCACCCCTGAGGTCTAACACAATTTTTATTTCTGAACACAAATTAAAACCACCCTTAAACTCGAAACAAATCTATCCTAGAACGATAAGTGGTACCGTATTTTACGAAGCAAATAGAGGTCGATCGATGAAATTCATCGCTTAGATTTAGACTAAGTGAAACAAAGAGAGCATATAACAAAAACGATTATACTCGTCTCGAATGATAAGTTATTTTGTTCAGATGTGGCCGTCTCTAATATCGAAAGCCAAGCAAGGAGGGTTGGACGTGATTCAAACCTATGTCTTTTGGAACATCCACGAGCCCCGACCCGGCCAGGTTTGTGTTTCTTGTCAAATCAAAACGCTCTTAGTTCGAGTTTTCTTCGAGCAAAGTTATTATAAACATGAGTAGCACATGCTTTATCAGTAACATATCGAGTATGTGAAGGGCAGTATGATTTTCGCGGAAGATATGATTTGGTGAAGTTCATCAATGAAATCAAAGCACAAGGGCTCTATGTTTGCCTTCGAATTGGACCTTTCATAGAGGCTGAATGGAACTATGGGTATATATATATATATATATATTTTTTTTTTACGCCCTTCGCAACCGCTAAAATTCATGCGTTCTCACAGGGGACTTCCTTTTTGGTTGCATGACATTCCCGACATCACTTATCGATCCGATAACGAACCTTTCAAGGTAAGAAAAACATGAAACATTTTACAAGTATTGCGATTGTCGATAGTTTTAAGTTTTTTTTTCCTCAGTATTACATGCAGAATTTTACGACAAAAATTGTGAGCATGATGAAATCGGAGGGCTTATACGCCGCACAAGGAGGACCGATCATTCTTTCTCAGGTTCTTAAATTAATACAACGATTAATATTCAATGATGACGAGTTTATTTATTATGTAACGGCATCGAAAAAGACATTATAAACCGACATGACTGTGAATTGTGACAGATTGAAAATGAGTATCAAACAATCGAAGGTGCATTCGGCGACAAGGGACGATCATACATAAACTGGGCAGCAAATATGGCTGTGCAGCTCCAAACCGGTGTTCCATGGCTCATGTGCAAGCAGCCCGACGCTCCTGACCCAGTCGTTCGTCTACCGTTTCTTATAGAATCTAATTTTTATAGTCAAATTATTTATTCAATTTCGAGCAAGTTTTTTGGCCAAAACGGGTCTTAGGTTGATTTGTTTTTTGCATAATCTCATGACTTTATGATGGTTGAATGTGTAGATCAATACATGCAATGGAATGAGATGTGGAGAGACATTCAGTGGGCCTAATTCCCCTCAGAAACCTTCAATGTGGACTGAAAATTGGACATCCTTGTACGTAATCTTCTGTCTTAACTTTACTAAATTTGTTTCATAGGTTGTCGCGTCAATATAATAAAAAAAGATAAATATTAATTTTTCACTATGAAGTATAAAGGAAGTTGTAATAAATATCTTAAATTCGAAAGTCCTTAAATTTTATCATAATTGCATCAAACAACTTATCATTTCGTATTTTTTTAATTATAATTAGTCACTTAATTTAATTAGTTATTTTCATTAGCTTGGCTAATTTCAACAACTTGACAAAAATAAAAAAGATGTATAATTAATTTATATTTTTTATTGGACTCATTTAACTTTATAAAAATAAGGATTTTTACAAATTTATAATTTTTTCAATTTTTTATAACTGTTTATTAATAAAATGAATGAACATCGTGAAAAATTAGCAAAAATATGATGACATAGTGTCTGTTGTAATTATAATAAAATTTAAAGTATTAATTGATAATTTTTAAAATTCAAAATATTTATTTTAATTATCATTATAATTCAGAGTATAAGTTGTTATTTACTCTAGAAAGAACTACGTAAATTACCAAATAATCAAATCAACTCTCTCCAACGGCAAACACCAGAAGAGCACATGATAATTAGGTAAATAAAAACATTATAGACAGATGGAGGTATAGTAAACATGAAAGCAAAAAATAGTGGGAGATGATCCATTTTTGGGTCAAGAGAGCAAGTCAGTTCCGGCTATTCATCCCCGGGATTTATTCTAAAACATTTTCGTCTAATCGCTACAAACAGAAACTTCTTTCATTGTCGGGAAAAAACGTACCCGGGAGTATCAAATTACTCGAGAGTACGAAAATATATTGTTCATTAGGTAATATAACATAGTTTTTCTTTTTTGGAGAAGCTATCAAGTATATGGTGGTTTGCCGTACATAAGATCTGCTCAAGACATAGCATTCCATGTTGCACTTTTCATCGCTAAAAATGGAAGCTATGTCAACTACTACATGGTATGATCTTTTTTCCACCAATTTTCAATCATTTTCTATGTTTCGAAGCACAAAATCATAGTAAAAATTATCCGAAAAATGGGGTTTTCTGCCACGTCTATTGTGGACAGTACCATGGGGGAACGAACCTGGGGAGAACAGGCTCTCCATATGCTACCACCAGCTACTACGATCAAGCCCCGATCGACGAATATGGTAAATGTCGAGCAAGCGAGCTGAGCTTTGGTTTGATAAAACACGATAGAGGTCCTTGTTCGGCACACCCGTTTACACCTGTAGAAATGCGTGTGTTTGGTTTCAGGGTTGCTGAGGGAACCTAAGTGGGGGCATCTCAAGCTGCTACATTCTGCAATCAAAACATGCTCTAAAACCATTCTTGAAGGAAAGCAATCTTCCTTGGTTCTAGGCGAGCTTCAAGAGGTTAGGCTTCCCTTTTTATACTTTAAATCTTTATTTTCATTTTCTGTATTTAACTATCTATTCTCTATAACAAGTCAAGGGATTAACTTAATTTAAAAAATCGTCTTAAAATTGAATTTGGGAAAGTACTATCGAGTCAAAATGATTTTGAGAAATTTAGCATTTTCAAAATATACGTAAAATTCTTGGCATCAGGGTTTTGTGTACCGTGAAGAAATGGGAGACTGTGTCGCGTTCCTTGTGAACAACGATGCGAGAAACAACGCGACTGTTGAATTTGAAAGTAGATCATATGAGCTGCTTCCAAAGTCGATCAATGTTCTTTCTGGGTGCGAAAGTGTGATTTTCGATACTGCAAAGGTAAAGATCACAAAAAAAATACACTGAATTTCATGTTCTTGTTTTCAATGTTTCGTTTCATAACCAGTGTAGATTTGATGAACACTGTGAAGGTAGATACAAAGGGTAACAAGAGAATGATGAAGCCTATCCGGAAATTCGATTTGGCCGAAAATTGGAAGGCGTTCAAAGATGTTATTCCGAGTTCTGCAGATTCAGACTTGAAGTTTGATGGCTTAGTTGAGCAGATGAACACTACCAAGGATAAATCTGATTATCTTTGGTATAGTACAGGGTATATAATTCATTATACTTTTTTTTGGGTCATAATATTTACCGATAATTGTTTTATTTTCACATATATAAGCAGGTTTGATATTAATTTACCATGTTCAGAAGCACAACTCCATGTCGACTCTCTTGGACACGTCGTTCATGCTTTCCTCGATCATACCTACATCGGTGAGACCATTATCCTCGTAATTTATGACATCTATCAGTACAAAGATACAAATGCATGGTATTAAATCCGAAACACAATCATAAAATATTCGAGAGATTTCTACAAAAAATTATATTTATATTCCAAATTATTTTGAATAATTAGAATTCTGTTTTTCAATTTTGATAGAATTTGGTGATTTAACAGGAGCAGAGCATGGAAGTCATAACGCAAAGAATATAAGCATGGACAGACCAATCATCCTAAATGAGGGACATCACAGTCTCTCTCTTCTCAGTGTCATGACTGGCCTACCCGTATCTCTTCACTTCTCATCTTTTAACATTATTCAGCATTCTAATATGTACTGGACAAGAAGAGATTTCGAGAATATGTACCGATTAAAAACTTACTTCAATTAACTAACCGGATAGTTTGGGTGATTGAAGGATTCGGGAGCTTTTCTGGAGAGGAGATTTGCAGGTCTAACCAGAGTTGAAATCACATGCAATCCCCAACTCTTCTACAATTTTACCTCCAATTTCACGTGGGAATATCAGGTAGCATAATGCCAAGCGACATCTGAAACTGGATGTTTTGTTAAATATTATTATTATTCAGGAAACTAATAAAATAAATTGCTGATGGAAGGTTGGACTGGTAGGAGAGAAGTTGGAAATACACAAGGAAGATAATATGGAGAAGGTACAATGGGATGACATTGGAGATTCGACAAACCTTAACCCACCACTGACTTGGTATAAGGTACACATTTTAGATTTGTTGCATAGATTTATGAACGCTAAGCATGATGTCATTTGAAAATATTGGAACTCAGATGTGATTTCAAAATTAATAATATAGAAATGAAAAATGCAGACCAGTTTTGATGGAGTAGATGGGGATGAGCCAATTGCTTTGAATCTGAGCTCCATGGGCAAAGGAGAAGCCTGGATCAATGGCCAGAGCATTGGACGTTACTGGGTTTCCTTCCTCAACTCCAAAGCTGTTCCTTCTCAATCACTGTATGAACACAATCCTTCTTCATTCTTATTTTTCTGTAAAATAACTATGAATTGAGTTATAGACAAATTGACTTCCATGTTTGTACATCAAAAATAAAATAAATATAGAATTCCCCAGTTCAGACAATGATCATCCAATGTTTATATCTAGAATCTTCGAATTGTAAACTTTAGAACAGTATAAAAACAATTTTACAAAGAGAGTAACATAAATGTATGTTGTGCAGATACCACATACCACGGTCGTTCGTGAAGAGTTCGGGTAATGTATTGGTAATGTTGGAAGAATATGGAGGCAACCCTCTTCTTATATCTCTCAACAAAGTGACTGTCTCCAATCATCATCAATCTCTTCACTCTTTCCAGTAGTATTCACAACATCCAAACTTTAATCCTGTATTCACAAATGCCAAATACAAACATTTAAGTCATAAATATTATCGTTTGTTATGTACCTTATCGATTGGAATGTTGAACCATTTTGAAAATGTTCATGAACCTTCATACTAACCCAAAACTAGAGATTTAGAGTATTCTGTGAAATCTTAACTCAGAAAATTGTAACCTAGCATGTAAACCAATAACAATTATGCACAAATCATTATTAGTTGACCCCTGTAGGAATTTAGAAAACATATATTGATCCATCAGCTTTACCCAAGGGATAAAAATTATACACACAGTCACCATTCACATTTTAGTTGATTGGAAGAAACTCGATCTTAGCATGAAAAGAGCTACAATGCAGGACGATAATACTATTTGAAAATCAAACAAACCTATAATGTCATATTCGTATATCATGTTAAAAACAATAACGATTCATTTTCATTAAACCTAATTTAGACTATTCATCAAGTTATTTAAACAACATAATAAGATATTGTAAAATAATATCTAACAGTAGTTTAATGTTTTTCAACCAAACAAAAAATTTAGACTTACTGATTTCCAAGAGAATTGAAAGACGCCAGCTAATTCACACAAAATGTAGCAAAAATAACCACTATTGAATTAAACAAGAGAATTCAAAAGTATATATACGAGTTTCGGCAGACATTTAAAGCAGAACCTATTAATTGAGGACTAACCTCTACGTTTCAATTTGAACCGAGTTCTTCAGCAGCTTCCCAAAGTGCTTGGTAATTTTAACTTCCCAAGAATCTACAAGATTTTATCAGTCCCCAGAGTGTCGTAATTGGTTCCACACCTATTATACTTACCAAATAATAGTTAAAAGTCCATATGACCATTTATATTCAGGAGTAGTTGCACGATCAACCAAATTTATGGAAGTACATACCAGAGAGGTTGAACATATTTCTCGCTATTTTGCAAAACAAACGACAAGATATTAAACATCAGGTTTGTCAGACACCTTTATCAAAAAGCAGTCCTTCCATCTAATTCTTACAGAAGCTGCAAAAGGAATATTTCTTCAATAGAACACATGATGTAAAAAATGTGACACGAAAATGGTTGATCACCCAATAGGTTATTTTGCACCCAAGCTGACTTCCAGCAAAATCATCTTGTCCAGTATGTGTCAGACAAGACATGAAATTCAGAAAGTAATCCCCAAAATAAGTAAAAGATTGTCAAACTGCTTCTCCTTCAAGTAATGAAACATTTATGAGAGTGATTCATAAACTCGTAAACTAAACATAGGATCAGATTCTCAGGACGATCTTTAGCACATTCTTCAGTAGGAACTAAGGGAACTAAAGTTTTTTTTTTTTTTTTCAAAAATCATAAGCTCAAGGTTCAGAAAGAGAATAATGTAGCACCAGCATTTTTATAACATTTGACCAGTAAACAGCTTGAAATTGTTCTCAAATACGCCCAATGGGAAGCAATGTAGAACAAGTTGACCAAAATCACTAATCACTTGGACTTCTTTCCTTGCTTCTTTTTTATTACTTCATCAATGTACATAATGCCCTTGCCTTTATATACTTCTGGAGGCTTACAACTACGAACAGCAGCGGCAAACTGATGTACTCTCTGCTTATCAATCCCTGTGCAGCAAACCACGTTGTTTTTGAAGCAGAAAACTCGTACAGCTGGAGGAACAGTTAGCTCTACTTCGTGACTGTATCCTAGTTTCAGATACAAAAGCCTTCCTGCTGCTTCAGCTCTAGCCTTGTACCCAACTCCAACAATCTTCAAGAATCGAAAGAATTCTGCTTCCATTATAGTCTGAAAACACCACACCTGAAATGAGAGTTCAATCCCGAGACAAAAATGAAAAATACTAACACACTTTACAAAAAGAGAAAAGCTCTTATATAGGAATGTCATTCATGTGAGTGGAGGAAAAAATCTTCGTAAAGTGTGACTTTAACATAAAGATCAGAACTCATAAGAACACATCCTATTAGGTAAGACAAGTATTTCCATATCTGGTAACAATGAGCTTTAATTAGATCATGTTAAGGACAATAGTAATCAAACTAAACTTTCCAAACCAAAATTAAACTACTTCATCTTTGTATCAGAATCAAAATTCATCCCACAAACACAAAACTCCAAGAATTAGCGTCAAATGCATAATGGAAAAGCATTTTACTAATGAAACAAAGAAAAAAGAGTAATCATAACTGCTAAGTGAAAGATCAGAAACATGATTGTTTTATAACTTTGAAATATTCAAATTTTGAACCGAAAAATAACAAATTTCTTGCGTAACTGAGACCACTAATTAATCAAAAGAACATAAAAGTATGCTACTCTGCTTCAAAACATTAACTGTGACATTTCAAATGAAACAAGTGAAATTCATTAGAATCTGTGTAGAAGTCTGAAAAGATTAAATATGAACTAGATAATAAAATTTAGAAAAATTTGAAACTTATTAAATTGAAAGTCCCAAAACGTAAATATAAACATGCAACACAATTTAACAAGAGAATCCAATGAGTGCGCCTATTTCAACAAAGACAGTTATATTTTTATTTTCAGTTATTGCATCATAGCCCACTTGATCCAAAGCTATTCTTCCAAATCACAATTAACAAACAGAGCTATCATATCAGCGGACAATGTACCACAGACTCTCATTGCAGGAAATAGTTTATTTTAAAAAAATCTCGATTGAACTATCTGAAAAAGGTAACCTCCGGAGCGGCCGTCGTATACACAAAAACTGAAATCGAGTAAATTAACATTAATGGAAATGTAAATGTTGGAAAACAACTTGAATGTGCCACGAATTTTAGATATAATGAATTTTAGCAGCCAACTTTTATTCCAAGAATTGACTGGCAAGATAATCGAAGGGGTTGTTTTTTTGGGGTCAGAGATCGGAAGAGCTAGAGAGAGCACCTGCAAGAGAAAGCTAAGCGAGCGCGTAAGCGAGAGAGGAGAAACTAAGTTGAAGAGGTGATTGCAAGCGAACTGGCCGGCGGCGGAGATCGAAAGCGGGAGCAGGGATCGCCGACGACGAGGAAAGCGAGAGGGACGACTGACGAGGGGAATATGACCGAGGAAGAAATGCGAATAAATATTATTATTATATTTTGTTCACTAAAATTATATAAAGCGAAAATCCAAAATAGAATTAATATTATATTAAAGGTTCCATTAATCATACGAGTAGCCACAATTATGAGATGAATTAGAATTAAAATGGTGAAATACAGTAAAATAAATTAAATTAAACTAAAACGAGATCAGTTTTGGTATTTAAATTAAATAAAATAAATTATATTTTATTATTGTATTTGAATCGAGTTTTGAACTTTTGAATCACTTTCGTAGATATCCATTTATTTGTTTTTGGGTCTACTCTTATCCAGTTTTGGATCGAATTTGATTTGATTTTAGAACGTTTTGATTAATGGTTTCGTTTCAATTACACGATTTTTAAGAATTATGACGGGATAAGACAAAAACCGAAACTATATTTCAGGGTTGGGCGAAACGGGCACGTACCCAAAGATTACGAGGTTCACAATTTTGAAGGTAAAAAGGGTGTAGCTTAAAGCTTGAACAATAGTTAAGCAGAAAGTCCAATATTACGGAATCAAACATTCTGTTGGCTTATCGTCTCCTCGTGCTGCTCGGAAATGACGATGGAACTATGATTAATCGACAAAGCTCGAAAGCAAATCATCATCTCGGAGAACATATTTCGTTTTTCGTTTTGCTCTAGACACAAAAGACAATATGAATTAAAGAATTCTCTGCATAATTATTAGGATAAATCAGTCTACATGTCGCAAAAAATGTATGCTTTGAAAAATTACAATCCCAATTGCTAGAGATCGTGTAAAGCACTAACAAAAAATAAGAACACAACCACTAAGAAGTAAGATCTACACCTCTACCTCTTATATTTAAATCGAAAAATGGTAGTATGATTTTTTACCTCGTATATTTTACTGCCACCGCCGAGAGGGTTTCAGGCTGGTTGCGGGTTTTTTCGTACCTGAAAACCCCAACAATCGTTGTTAGCCAAAAGGGTAGGGAAACAATGAACTTATCAGATTACTTTTAATGCTACACACTTGATGAAACTTTTAATGGTTCCTTGGCCACTCCAGATTTTTGCAATAATCTTGGACTTGAGGATGATTTTGGCCTGAAAATCAGAAAAATTCATTTTAATTTGAAGAAAAATTTCAGTTCTACATATGTTATCAAATGGCATACTTGTCCAAGTTGTCTGATGGTTTTGTTCCATCAGCAAATATAGAATTCTCTGCAGCTCTACTGAAAGGACTATTGTCGGACATGTCAGGTAATCGCTCCCCGTTATCTGCATCCACAAATCTCATTATATTGTCATTGACATTAGAATCTCCCCAGGCAGCTTCTGATTGCTGGAAATTTTTATTTTGTTGTCTAAATCCATCCATGGATTGCATAGAATCAGCTTCGGATTGCACGTCGCTATACTCGGACCAGGAGTCATCATCAGAAAGTGTTTTCTCATTGAGTCCTAAGCCTTTGCTACTCGGGACCCTTTGGCTCCGATGAGGCCCTCCATTGATGTCCTGTTTAGGAGAGAAAGGTCTGTTCCTATTTGTACCTGATCCCCGTCTCTCGCCTGCTACATCTGTATACACATTTTTTAGATCCTTCAGCAATTGCAACCGCTCAATCTCGTCGTCCTTTCTAAGTATAGTGTCTTTCAGAGAAGCAACCTAATTTTTCCATTTAAGAAATATGAGAAGCATGCATAAATCTCCCACAAAACTTAATTTTTTTTTAAAAAACAACACAATTAGATCACCTGATCCATTAGTTCTCGCACATCTCTTCCTTCTTTGCTGCTTCGAGCAGCACCGAGCTCAACACCTGATACCCTTTCAGCAAATTTCAATGTACTAAGAGACTCAGAATATGAATTGACATCAGGATTAAGTTGGACAAACATCAATGTCTTAGCTTGACCACCTGCAAAACAAAATCATAAACAGCACTTTGAATTCCCTCCTTCAAACCAGATATGAATTTAAGAGAAAACTCAAAAGAATCGATACCCAGAGAGCTTTGGAGAAGCTGAGTGAGCTTGCTATTTCTATAAGGAACATGGGGGCTTTTTTGTGCCAAAGCGAAAATGACATCTCCAAGAGCAGATAATGATTTGTTTATATGTTGAGCCTCCCTAAGTCTATCACCAGTAACCTCAGATCTATCGACCCTTTCGCTTCCGGCCAGATCGACTAAATGAAGATTCCCAAGCAAAGAAGTAGCTGTCTTCATATCCGTTCCACGAACATGAACAGTTACGACACTGCAAAACCTCTTCTAAGAAAATGAACACCAGAGAGAAGTGCATAAACGAGGAAGATATCTAATCATATTAACCTATGTGATCGGCTACTTCTTTCGTTGAGTGCAGTAGCGCCAATTGCTCTGTTTTTCAATCCAATATCCATCAATTCTATCACGTCCGAGGTTGATTTCACAGGGAACATGTTAGCATCGGGCACAGCTAGTCCATAAGGCTGAGATTGTGTCATAATCCCAAGTGTGTGTGCATTAAGGAAAAAAAAAAGCTTGAATGCAAAGAATTTTTTTTTGAGAATGTGATATACATACTATAGAAAAAAAGGATATCTTTTGTGAGAACTGTCGCTTGAAAGCAAATCCCGCACTTGTTCGTTATATATTTCAACTATTTGAACTCCTATTTCAAACATTGTAGTGCTTTTTCTACTTTGGGAAATGTTGAAAAGATCGTTCAGAGCTCGATAGTTGACACCCCAATTCTCTTTGGAGGAAGCATTGGGACCCATCTACAAGAAATCAAAAATCGGATTTCCAGCATCGTAGGGTGGAACGTTATAAGAATTGAATAAAAAAAGATCATACCATTGTATAAGTCTTTCCTGAACCGGTCTGACCGTAAGCGAATATACATACGTTATATCCATCAAGAACAGATTGAATTAAGGGCTGGATATCAGAAAATATTTCAGCTGTAATAATTAAAGAACATCAGAATGTTTACAACAGATAGAATCATTTAGAACCCATGGCAGAATACAAGGCAAGAAATAAAAACCTTGTGAGGAGACTGGACCAAAGACCTTATTAAACTTAAATAGGCGATGGCCTTCTTTTACTTGTTTGGACGGGTTGGCGATGACCAATTCTCCAGTTTCACCAACGTATTCTATAGTTGTCATACTTTCTCTTT